>WSXT02177260.1:5869-21711 GCA_011762715.2 Neuroterus valhalla | reverse complement strand
AAAATTCTGAATAAAGTATATCTTTATAGCAAGAATTCTGCTGCTTGGTTGGAAAAATATAACAATTATTTTGAAGAAATACTTTTTTGACGAGGAAAAAGGACACATTTTGGATGAAATAGTGTTTGTTAATAACCTGAAAATATTTCTTGGGTGGGAATTTCTATTCTTTGCCAAGAATTCGTCTTTTCCTTTCAATTAATTTCGTTCGTAGAAGTTTTACCTATTGGTTTAAATTGTATTTCCGTTGAAAATTAATCATTTTTGTAGATCGAATTAATTATATAGTTGAAAACTCTTTTTGTGATGTTCAACTATTTTGCTCAATATTCTCCCATGTTGTTAAAAATTCGTCTTTTTGGTATAAATTTCTTTGCAGAAATAAATTATGAATAAATTCTCAACAATTTTTTATATTATTATAAATGTTTGCAAATTTCCATTCTCCTCGAAGTTGTGATATCTCTAAATTCATTTTTTTTTTGTAAAAATTTTTCTTTCAGCTGGTCTCTTATAAATGGGAAGAAATTGGATGCACGCAAAGCGCGCATATAATAGCCTATTACTCATCTTCTTCTCCTTGAGATTTGATACCAACAGCTAAATTTGATTCAAACTTGACATTACTGAACGATAGTAAACGTTAACCTTAGAGGAGGAAAAATTTGAGAATTCAATGTGAGATATCTTATGACAATATTTGCGGCGCCGGTAATTCAACTTCCTAGTTACGTACTCGTATATCTTACTCACTTGGACATCATATGGAGAGGAGGCTTAAATGCTTAATTTTCATGACGTTTATAGTCTGTAAGTGAATACGTCAGAACAGTAGCATCGCTTATCTCCCTTGAGATATCGAGCTTATGCAGATTTCAAATTTCCTTACTACACAGCTCGCTACGTCTCTTATTAAATTTTCTCTACTACATATACCATTGAACAAAGCGTTCATGAACTTTCTGAATAATAATCTGCACACGAGTGAAGCCTTTTGCTTCTACGTGACTTCGGTTTTTTAAACCCCCCCTCCACTTCTCTTTTCCACTTATGCTTCCCATTCTCTGTCCCTTTTCCTCCCTCTGGTACTCCTATAGACTTTCTCTACCTTTTCCATCTATACTCCTCCTAATCCTGTACGCACCCGCTGTCAAGATAATAATTATGGCGATTCTCGTCTTTCCTTTACCAAGTACTATTAATTGTATATCGATTCTCCTATCCTCCCTTATCTATCTGCAGCTTGCATTTATCAATCTTTCTCTCTTGATTCTTGGAAGCCTATATTTTTTTTATCCTAGGATCTATGTAAAAAAAATCTTTGATGCCTCTTACCCATCGCGTTAAGTCTGCGACTTTCTTCACTATTCCTTTCACCTCTTTGATACATTTTCCCGCTTATTCCCTCCCTCTCTTATTTTCTTCCCAAATTTCTATTTTATAACCCTCGAAGCTTTCTTGATCTTCCTCTCATATGCGCTTTGTGTTCGTCATTCTGGATAATAAATCGGAGATATATGAATTCCTCTACTTCCCGAATTCCCTCACTTCCTCCTATTCCTCGCCTTCCGCTCTTCATTTGTCCTTTCTCTTTCTCCCCTTCCTAAATCTTATAACTTCTGCTCATGTCGATTTCTCTGTTTCTTACTACACTGCTCGCTACTTCTCTTATTACATTTTCTCTACACAATATACCATCGAATAAAGCGCTCATAAACTTTCCGTATAATAATCTGCACACGAGTGAAGCTTTGTGCTTTGAGGTAACTTCATTTTCCTTTTTCTCCCCCCCCCCCTCACTTCTCATATTTTTCACTGATGCTTTCCATTCTCTTTCGCTTTTTTCCTACTGGTACTCCTAAAAACTTTCTCCTCCGTTTCCATCTATTCTACTCCTAGTTCCACTTCTTCTAAAAATTTCCCAACACTCCCTTGCTGTTCTTTCTTCTCGTCCAACCTTCCCTCTATACATACCTAACACTCCTTTGCAGTCCTTTCTTCTCTTGCAAACTTCCCATACATACTTTCATATCTCCTCTACTTATTCCCGTACTCTGCATTTTCTCTCTTCATCCTTCTCCGCATACATTGCTTCTCCTACTCCGTTCTCCGGTCCTTATTAGGAAGAAAGCTTTTCCTATATGCATCCCCTATCAAGATATCCTGGCCAATTTCCTCTTTTCCTTACCTCATACCATAAATTGTGTCTCAATCCTCCTGTCCTCTTATATCTGTCTGCAACCTGTATTTGGCAATCTCTCTTTTCCAATTCCCTGTACCCTAATATATTTGTTTCTTATATCCTAGGATCTCTGTACGAAAACCTTTGATCCCTTTCACCCATCGCGGTAAGTCTTCGACTCTCTTCACTATTCCTTTCACCCTTTGATTCATTTTCTTTCTAATTTCCTCCCTCTCTTATTTTCTTCCCAAATTTCTGTTTCATAACCCTCGGAGCTTTCTCGAGCTTTCCTCTCATATGCGCTTCGTGTTCGCAATTCTGGATAATAAATCGGAGATATATGAATTCCTTCACTTCCTAAATTCCTTTACTTCCTCCTATTTCTCGCCTTCCGCTCTTCATTTGTCCTTTCTCTTTCTCTCCTTCCTGAATCTTCTAACTTTTGCTCATGTCGATTTCATCGTTTCTTACTACACAGCTCGCTTTTTCTCTTATTGCATTTCCTCTACATAATTTACTATCGAATAAACCGCTCATGAACTTTCCGTATAATAATCTGCACACAAGTGAAGCCTTGTGCTTTTAGGTAACTTCAGTTTCCTTTTTCTCACCCCCCACTTCCCCACTCCTCATATTTTTACTGATGCTTTCCATTCTCTTTCGCCTTTCTCCCGCTGGTACTCCTATAGACTTTCTCCACTGTTCCCATCTATTCTCCTCTTAGGTCCACCTTCCCTAAAACTTTCTTAACACTCCCTTGCTGTTCTTTCTTCTCTTGCAACCTTCCCTAAGACTTTCTCAACAGTCCCTCGCCGTCCTTCCTTCACTTACATTCTTCCCATACATACTTCTATGTCTCCTCTACTCCTTCCCATACTCTGCACTTTCTCTCTTTTTCTTTATCCTCGTACATCGCTTCTCCTACTTCGTTTCCTAGTTTTTATTAAGAAGAAACCTATTCCTGTATGCGTCCTATATCGGAATATTCTAGCGGTTCTCCTCTTTTCCTCACCTCATACCACTAATTGTATCTCGATTCTCCTATTCTCCCTTATTCTCGGCAAATTGCATTAAGCAATCTCTTTTTTCCGATTCCTCGTAGTCTATATCTTCTTCTTATATCCTAGGATCTCTAGGAAAAATGTTTGATCCCTTCCACCAATCGAATTAAATCTGTGACTCTCTTTTCTATCCCTTCATCTCTTTGGTACATGTTCTTCCTCATTCCCTCCCTCTCTTTTTTTCTTCCCGAATTTCTGTTTCATTACCTCTGAAGCTTTCTCGATCCTTCCTCTTATATGCGCTTGATGTTCGTCTATCTGGATAATGAATCAAAGCTCCATGAATTCCTTTCCTTCTCGAATTCCTCTACTTCCTCTGATTTCTCGTCTTCCACTCTTCATTTTCACTTCCTCTTTATTCCCTCGCTGGGTCTAATTACTTCTACTCATGTCGATTTCTTTGTTCCCTACTACACAGCTCGCTACTTCTCTCAATAAATTTTCTCTACACCATATACCATAGAACAAAGCCTCCTGAACTTTTTGCATGATAATCTGCACACAAGTGAAGCCTTGTATTTCTACGAGACTTCAGTTTCCTTTCTCTCATCTCCCCTTCCTTTTCATCTTTTGAACTGATGCTTTCTATTCTCTGTCACTTTTCTCCCGCTGGTAATCCTATAGACTTCCTCGACCTTTTCCGTCTACTCTCCTCCTACACCTACCTTCTCTAAAACTCTCTCCATACTCCCTTGCTGTCCTTTCTTCTCCTATAACCATCCAATGCATACTTCCATATCTCTTCTACTCCTTCCCATACTCTGCATTTTCTCTCTCCATCCTTATCCTCATACATCACCTCTCCTACTCTATTCTGCAGTCATTATTGAGAAGCCAACTTTTCCTATATATATCCCCTATCAAGATTTTCTAGCGATTCTCCTCTTTTCCTTACCTCATACCAATAATTGTATATTTACATATATTTTTTCTCCTCATATTTATGTGTCTCCCAATATATTGCTCCTTATACTCTAATCTCTAATCTTTCTTCCAATTCCTCACAGCCTGTATTCACTTATTTTCCTATCATAGGATCTACAGAAAAAATAGCTTCTTTATTCTTGCCATCGCATTAACTCTGCGACGCTTCATCTTCCTTTTACCTCTTTGTTACTTTTTTTTCATAACTCCTCTACTGTCTCTTCCCAGAGTTTCTCTTCAACATTTTACGCCCTTGTTCTCAGCTTGTCCCTCTTAGTCTCTTTTGTCAATATATAACCGCAGGTTGATCATCCTCTCCCTAATATCCATCCAATATACCCTTCTTTAGATTTCTACATCTTCTATTCCTCTGTCTATTTTTGTGCTTTACCTTAGATTTATTCCGGCCATGCTAGCGTATCAAATAATTTCTTTCGCCACTTTCGATCTTTCTTGAACCTCATTCTTCCTACTTCCTTTATCTGTTTCATTACCTCTGCTGATTTCGTAATCCTTCTATTCTCTCTCATCTGCCTTTCACTTGGGTTTCGTAATTTCTCTCCCAATTCATCATATCCTACATTTCCCTTTTGTATTACACGATCACTAGAAAAATCCCTGCTCTCTTCCCACCGCAGCAGCTCTACAGCCCCTTTTTCTCTTTCTTCCATCTCTTTGTAACATTTGTTTGCTTCCTCTTTTCCCTTCTTCTTCTTCTTTGTTTCTTTCCGGATACCTATGGCTTGATTTTCAATCTCTTCCCTTGAGCCTCTTCTAACACCATATAACCGTTAGTTCCGTATAATTGAAAGATTTTCTTATATCTCTTGCAACAATCTCTATACTTTTTCTCATCATTCATCTCATAGATAAATACTGAACATGCCAGTGCATGAAACCTCCTCATTTGCTTCTTGCGATCTCCTTCAAACCTTCTCTTCAATGTTCCTCATATCTGTTTTATCACCCCTTCTGGTTTAATAATCCTTTCCCTACTTCGTGCTTCGTGTTTTTTCTCATCATGCACGATGAAACCAAGATCACCTTCCTACTGTCTATTTTTCTCTCCCTCATTTCCTATTTACTAAATATCATCACCTTAGTTTCCGCTGTATCAATATTCAGATATTTTCTATTCTGGTATGTTTTTATTCCCGTTGTTGAACACGCCATCCCTTCCCTACTCTCCGCTAAGAGCATCATATAATTCGCATATTCCAGTGTCTATATTTTCCCTTAACTTAGTCTTACTCCACCCCATCTTTTTTTTTTCTTACTTCCTTCGCCAGATCTGAAATTATTGTGTTTAACAAAAGTAGGAGTAGACAACCTACCATTACACCCATAGAAAACAACCCTAATCTATCTATCCTTAACCTATCCTTATCCTTACCCTATCCTTTCCTTAAACCTTGTCATCTAAATTTAATCTTCAAGTAATGACCTTATTCGGCACAAAAACATTATCTGATAACCTTATATCTTGCCAAATTTTTTTAGATTTTCTAGCATCATTCTCCAATTCCCAATTCCTATAATCATTCCCCTAATTCTTTCTTTAAGCTTTCTATTAGAATCTCGACAAAAGCGTCCCTCTTCTATTGTCTTTAACTCCTTCATCTTATCTTTTTATCACTATTGGTTTCACTATTCTTCTTTCTCATAATAATAGCCAACTCTTCCCTCTCTCTACTGTGTTTTAGATTACATACGCCCACCTCTTCAATCTTGACTCCCCATTTTTCCAACCTTTATCGAGGGTTTCATCCATACCTGCTGCATTGCCCTCTTCCAATGACCTGTTTATATTTATTTCTTTGTGATATCCGTTCCTCAATCCTCTTCCTTTCCCTCTTTCCAGTATTTCTTCAACCCCTCTACACTCCCTCTTTTCTTATTACATTCCTCATCACAGCTACTTTCTTCCCCTTCTTTGCTGACTTCTTCCTTAACTGTTCCCTCTGGAATCCTCTTTACTATTTTTATTCCTACTTCTTCTGAATTCTTACGCTTCCTTCGCTGATCAATTGTCTTTCCATCCTCTTTCTTTGTTTTTTATTCTTCTTGGTTGTTCTCCGTTCATCATTCTTCCCGCTCTCAACTGTCACTAGAAGTAGAGGAGATGATTCAAATTAACATATTTGCCGATTTCGAACCCTCTTATGTCTTCTCTATATTCATCGCCAACAATGATATAGACTTCCTCTGTCCTTCTCCTCCAACCTCTTCGTATAAGTGTATTCTCTTTTCTTATTCATCACACTGTATGCTTCTCTTTTCTTTTCAGTAATGTCCATCCATCTCTATTCATTTATTTGTCTCTGAAGTTCTCCCAGGCCCTATCATCTTCTTTTTCCTATTTTTTGCTTCCTCTCTTTCCCATTCTTGCGTTAGAGTCTTCATCTATGATTCGACCTACCCCTGCATCTTTCTCCTTTGTCAACTTCCTCAAATGCTCCATTTCGCTTCCCATATTTTTTGATTAACATTTACTCCTAGTATCCCTTATCTTTTCTCTTTCTCATTTCTTCAACTATTAACCCTTCTTCCTTTTCTTCGGAACCATCCTCATCTTACTTCTTCGCTCTAGAATCCTGCCTTATTCTCAACACCATTGATCCTGTTGCCTCATCCGCTCTGTTTTCTTCCTCTTTGCTTATTGTTCTTTCAATGTGACTGTCTTTGAAAGCCTATTCTTTACTCTCTATTTCACTCCTTTCGATCTACATTCCAGTAGCATATATTCAATTCTTTCCTTTTGTTTATGTTTTAACTTTCGCGTTTCCATTAATTCTTATTTTTCTCCATTTTTTCCTTTCTCACCTCTTCTCTTGATCTCTTACATCTTACTTCGTATTTCTTTTTCCTGTCTCAATCTCGCCATATGCCTCTTTCTTGCATTTCCTTACACCTTATCTATGTACTGTTCCATTTTTTTCCGTTTTCTATTTCTCTTAACTCGAACCGTATATTTTTGTCCCATATCAAATAATCCTCCATCTCCTTTGCTCATCCCTATAAAATTTTTTTCTTTGACATCATCTACCTCTTATGTGCTCTATTCTTCAAGTACTCTAGCACCATTCGCTCTCCTCTTTCTCCGCACTTACCTATACTTTTAACGTCCTCTAGCCCTCACTTTACATCCATCCTCTAAGACCCTTCTTCCATATAATTTTTAAGTTCCTGCCCTTCTGATCTTGAACCTTCAGTAATTACATTCTTCCTTCTTCCATCTTTCTTGCTTTCCTTTTCATTCTTTTCGGAAGAGTAGGATCACTCGTATTCCCTGAAATATCAAGCTTATGAGAAATTATAATTATCAAATTATTTATCATTATTTATTATTATTTTTATTATTATTGTATTATTAATTTTGGATTAAATATCTAACAGAGTGCTTATGGGCCTCCTTAATCATATTTTGAGAATATTTCAGGAAGCAATATCAACGATATGAGTGAATTTTATTGGAACCAAATCGAGAAAAATTCAATGAGACACGGAGCTCTCATGAATAAGGTATTTGATCACCCTCAACTAATGAAAAAATCGAGTCATGAAATTATCAAATATTTCAATTAGAATGGGGAATATTTTCTGACACTTTGAGGAACAATTATCTATTTTTGCGATTTCGCTTATTGAACTATAACGTTAAAAATACATCCCTTATATTGGAACATTTATCTGCTTTGTTCGAAATGCGATATTTTTTTACGTCAAATTCATAGTTTACGAACAGTTCCTGATTTAATATTATCCGCTAAATTATTTTATCAATGGAAAATTTGAAAGTTTTCTATGTCTGCTACTGGGTCTTGAGGATTATATAACTTATGATACTTAAAAGCTCCCCATTTTTTTTTATTTATTCTGAGTCTTCTTTTGAAAAAATAATTCAGAAACTCTTTCCTTAGGAGGATCCCGCCTCGCTTGAATTATCAGGTTTTCGCGTGAGCATCAAGAACTCTTCACGTATTTACGACTTTCACGCCAGTTGAAGTCCTTTCCTTCCCCTCGTGGGGCACAAAGTCTCAAAAGCTGCTTGAAAACTCGTTCCAAACTAGCACGAGCTTTGTCGAGTTATGCGTTGATGCACTTCCAATCTGGGAGTTCGCGATTCCTAACGATTGTTGATTCTTATTCTCATACTCTAGATACTCGTCATGCTGTAGGAGAGATCATCCTCTTAAGAAAGATGAAGGGCTGGGTTTCTGTTAAACGTGGTGGTACAGACAGAGTACTTGATGATCTCAGAGACCCAAAACTAGAGAGATTGTGATTTTGGCTTGAGAATCATCCTGATCAGAGATATGAAAAGCTGGGTTATTGACCAAGGAAAAGGTTCCGATAGGGTATCTTTTCCCTTCGGAAGTCCTTAAACGACGAGATATAGGGTGGAAGGATAATAACTTCATACTGAGAGAAAATCTCCCTTCTGTTTTGCCTTTCTCCAGCAATTTATCCTCTAGCTCCTCTTCAAACTTCCATACTTTCTCAAATTGCTGAAATACCTTTTTCTCTACAGGTAGTTTCTTTTCTTATTATATCTCCTCTTTAACTTCAACTAACCCTATGACCTTCCTTGAGAACACTTAGAGAGGAATATCTATTCTCTTTTGTTCCTTTTACCTACCCGGGAAATTTTTACCAGATCCTTTTTCTGCCCCGAATTCTACTTTTGTCCCATTTTCTGTCCTTACTCTGAACCTGTTCCCCACGCATATTGTTTTGATCTTTTTATCAGACCCTCACCTACTTCTCTCTCTCTCTCTCTCTCTCTCCCTCTTTCTCTTTTCATATATTGATGCGATATTCATTGCTGACATAGCGAGGTAGCAAGAGAAAAAAGTGGTAGGAGAAGTAAGGGAAGAAGAGGTTGGAAAGAGATGACGAAGAAATTGAAAAGATACCAGGATAGTAGTCGGTTAAAGTCAAATGCGACAAAATTCAAGGATATTGTGTACAGATGGGGAAGTGGAAAATATGAGGGAGAGAGTGGAAGTTGAGGGGAACGGTTGTACAGAAGGAATAGAGTATGTGTACCTGTGTCTCTTTTTCATATACAGTGGAAGAGTGGATGGTTATGTAATGAAAAGAGTCATGACGGAAAATGTTTTGAGAAGGCAGGTGTTGAGCTTAGAAAACAATTTATTTGAAGCTGATTTTGAAAGAGAGATAAGGCCGATCGACGCACTTGTGATGAGTGTGCTATTGTTTGAAGTAGAGGTGTGGTAGAATATTAAAAGGAGGAATACTGGAACAATGCGTTCAGGAATCTCAACTGGGGGCCAGTCGAGTAAGTCTGAAAAGCAATTTGTGGAAAAGAGGGTAATTAATCTGGTCAGGAGATGCTGGTGGGAGGAGTGGAACAGGAGAGGATGAGAATATGAAGGATGTAAGAGCAAAGTATTCAAGAAAGGATGGTCTGCATGGAGTCGGAGTTCAAATGAATCACATGGTGAGACGGAAGGTGTATAAGAGAGCTAAAAAACGGCATGGAGGATAGGAGGATCAAGATTCAATAGGGACTAAAGGTTGATCATGCTAAGAGAGGGGACACAAAATTCGTGCGAGGAAAGAGAGAAATGATATAAGAAGCTTATAACAAGGATGATATGAGAAAGTATGGGGGGTATCAATAGATTCTGGATTCCTGCAGAGAAAAGAGTGTGTGGATTGTCTATTACAGAGTATGAAGAGGTACACTGCTGGTCGGAAGAATTTAAGGAGGTGAAAAAAGTGGGATAACAATGCAGGTAGCATTGCATGATTAAATAGACAAGAAGAGGATTGGATGGGTGAGGAGAATATCGAAAGAGGTATGAAAGAAGAGGAGGAAGGAAGAAAATTTAAAGAAGGAAATATGTGTGAGGAGGAGGAGGAAAAGAAGTAGTTATAAATGCTGTTAATAATGTAAGTTCGTGCAAGGCGGAGCAAGGAAGGCTTCACGATAAGAGCGAGCAAGTGGTCAAGATGTTGAGGTGTGGCTGAATGTTCGTGTAAAAGGTGTGGATGGATATGAAGGTTTAGGAGTCGATTGTAAAACTCTGTGAAACATGGGCACGTAAGCGGGTCAATTTTTACGGCTAATAAGATGAAAAATGAACGTTCATCTATCTACTTGTTCGTGAAGATGAGTAAATCTATGGGTGTGTGTGCTGTGATCAGCAAAGTTCCAAATGATTCGAAAAGTCAATCCTTGTCTTTACCTGGGAGGAAAGTATAATGACGGCCATGTCAGGCGTTTTACAGTTCCCATCCGATCACTGGAGTTCAGCAGCGTTGATCGTGGTTAGCACCTGGATGGGTAACCGTCTGGGAACACCGCGAGCTGTTGTCATGTTGACGGGCGATTGGTGTCCTCTTGTCTATTCAACTCTCCCAATTCCGAGTTTCGCTCGCTCCGTAAGGGATAAAGGCTTTATGATACAGAAAAAAACAAGATATTGATCTTAGGACAGGTCAGAAAATGAAGTTACAAAGTAATTAGAAAAATTTGCTGTGCTTTTGTTGATCGGAAAAAAGCTTCCGACAACGTACATAGGGCTGGACTCTGAGAAATGTAGGAAGAGTTTGAAGTGATTGGTTGACTCGTAAAAGCAGTAGAAGAGATATATGTATAATTGTAGTAAAGCGAGCAAAGGTGTGATAGTAGGAAGACTAGATATAGGAAAAGGGAAGGTTATCTATGGTGTGTACAGGAGGATAGGAGAAGAGGAAGAATGAAGGGGTATGAAGGAATGGATAAAGGAGAGGGATGAGGAATAAGTGTTAATAGGTTGATATTCGAATGGCTCGACGGAACAGCTGTGTGAAGAAATATGGAATGAAGAAAGCGAGACATTCCGTAAAGAGTTGGACAAGAAAGTTGATCAATAGGGTAAAAAACGATTGAGTTAGGAGAGGGAGGTTTGTTTATCTGCAATGGTAATACTTAGGGTGATGGAAAGAAGGAAAAAACGTTGACAGGCAGTGGAGGTACCGTAATAGACCATATCCTGTCAGGAGAAAGTATGAACGAACTGGTGGTTGAAATAGAAGTGGAAAATTAGACAGGTTCTGAACACATTACGGTCACAATGTCTTTGCGATTTGGAGGTTAAAAAATTAGATTTGGAGAAAGGAAGAATTGATGGGAGGATGGAGAAATGGATAGGGAAAGGAGAGAAAAAATGTGCAGCTGAGGGAAGGGAAGTTGAGAAAATCAAGGAAAGAATGGAAAACGAGGAGGTGGAGAGCTCGACATAAGTTGGAATAGACGCGTTGATACAAAATTTTGAAAAATGATTGATGAGGTCAGGGAAGAAGTGTGGCCGGAAGAAAATAGTGAAGTGGGCAAGAGATGACTAAGAATTCAAAGTGAAGAAAGAAATAGGAAGAGAGGAAGGGAAAGGAAATTAAGGGGGTCGATCAAGCAGTTAAAAAGGGGAGGGTATTGGAATTAATAAACAGGGGAAGTAGAGGCTGAGAAGGAGGATCATCGTGAGGCCAAGGATGACGAAGAAGGTATAAGAAGAAAGAATATAACTCCGGAAATTGGGAACATAGATAGATTCAAGGCATCATGTGATGATGGCGTGAAAAGAAGCACTAGAATATGGTGGACGACGTCTAGAGAAGAAATATGTAGATGTGGGATTATGAAAAAGGTTTGGAGAGGTTAAGGGTGTCTAGAGAAATATTAGATGGGGTAAGTAGTATCATTGATCGAAAAAAGAGAGTAAAAAAGGGTAGATAATTAAAGGGGTAATATATCCGTGTCAGTAGGATTTAATGTAAACGCAAGAGGGCCTGCAAAAGGCTAGTTGCGAACACAGACAACATCCATGTGCTGAATTCCGTGGCCAATAGGGACTTGTGTCAGAAAAGAAACAATTAAAATAACTTTTTGTGGATTCCAGAGCAGCATGTGACTTCGTGAAGAAGATAGTACTATGGAAGTCTATAAGAGAGCCTGACGAAGAGTTGACGAGGGAAATAGAAGAGGTATCCCTGTACACTAAGATAGGGGTAGAGATGAGAGACAGGAAAAAAAAAGAATTCTGGACAAAAAGAGGTTTCAGGGAAAAGGTGCCCATTAGACTCTCTTCTGTTCAATTTCCTATTTGAGTTGAACCACCCATGTTCAGAGAGGAAAACCGCAAAAAGAATGGTTAGAATAGGTCAATATGACCCTGAATAGAAGAGAACAAAGAGTCATATAAACACAAGAGCTTGCATGAAGGGCTGTATGGATGTGGAAGAAGCAAGAGATTTATGCGAGGATAGGAATGAGGGACAATTAATTATAGGGAGAAGAGCGACACCCAATACTTCAGAATGAAGGGCATCACCCTATTCACCAAAATGCATAAATTCTTACATACCAGAAAACTAGATCGCCTGGTCACTCTGTTCGACTAAGAACTTATCCTTATCTACCGACCCGCATCATCATGAGAAGATGTCCGTATTGAAGAAGAACGAGGTGTGGACGATGTGGAGATGGTTGTGGTTTCGAAGGTGGTTGCTGTGGTGGGAGGTGGATTTGGAAGCCGTAGGGGGGGTTGCAGGAGTCGGAGGCTGTGGGGTCAGGGATGCTGCCTCTCGGGGGTGGAAAAGAGGCAAAACCAGCAGTCAGCGGGTTCGAGCCGCCCTGTACGGGTGTTGCTGCTCTATCGTCGGATCACCAGTTTTGCAACTTCTCTCTTCCGAGTGAAGTTTCTTAAGCTTGTGAAAATTCTGGATCACTGAAATCAGGATCACAATAACAGGATAACCTAAACGTGGATTACCCAAACTAGGATTACCCTAACAAGGATTACCCAAACTAGGATTACCGAGAATAAAGAACCAGCTAACCAGAATCAAGGGAATCTCCAAATCACGTGTTTATCTTGTGTGGTGGTGTGTTTCAGTGAAAAGTGATTTATTCTGAAAAAGATGGTTTCAGAAGTTGATTTGTGTTTCTGGTGGTGATCCCTCTTCCACGCGGATTCGTGCTTCATCAGAGATGATTAATCTTTCAATAGAGATGATTTGTCTTCTCTGATGAATGATGTTCATCGTCAGTGATTATTATCATTTTTCCTAAAAAATAGTCTCTACTTGATCATTTCGGATGTTTCTGAATTGATGCTGGAGTGGTATCTGCAATCAGCCTATTATCTGTCTAAGCAGAACAGTGCTGTGACATCTCTGATAATTACCGTACCTTGACCACCGTTAATTTCGTTGTAGTGGTGTAAACGCGTTGCAATTACGTTTGAAGGTTGACACCTATGGGGTTTGTTTATTTATAATTTCTCTTGGAATCCGTTAGATTGGAAATCATGTTTGAGTGCTAAAGGTTGTTTTCATGACAAAAATAAGGGTCTCATGAGAAAATTTTTCAATGATAGGGTTGCTGCAGAACCTGGATGAATAGAGTAAGTCACAAACTTTTAAAACCACTAGAAATCCTTTTCTTCTTTTTTTATTCTTATATTTCAAACATTGCAGTTAAAAATTTATCAGTCAAGATCAAATGGCATATTTTGAAAGGAACTGAGCAACTCTATCGAAGCATCGAAAAACTGATTGTCGCCTATTTACTAAACGCTAACATAACCTCCTTTCAATAATTTCAAATAGAAAAATTCAGTCTGGGTAGCGACTAATCTCGATCAAATACAAAATCCAAAAATAATCGTAAAAATAAATTAACAATAAAATAAAATAAATCTCCGATGCGCGAATCTGCATCATCACGGGAGGAACATGTGCAATTCGATTGGTCCCGATAAGTCCAATAGATTCAGTCTTCCGAACCGAACGACTGAATTTCTGAGCCTCGATTTCGTCAGGGACAGTTGGCCAAAATTTCTCGAGTGAGGATTTTTCCTTTTTTTTGCTGCTCGTTATTCTTCGACACCTGTGCTCGGAACGTTCTGATTGGAAATAAACGTGCTATCGACATCTCTCTCCTCCCTTGCTGAAGTGTGGCAGGCTGTGGCGATTGGTCTCAATACGTCAATCGTGAAACGCGTGACCGACTAGCGTTGAAAAAGCCGTTGCCTCTCTGGAGAAGACACTTCGACCAGAAAGACGCTCAACCTAAGGGAGATAATTTCTGTGGATGAGAAGATAGGATCTGTTAATTGCCATTATGTACGCACACTTGCATGGAGATAATGGCATATGCTGCTATCTACCGACTCTTCTCTACTTAGAACGGTTCCGTAAGTTTACTTTCATCTACTTGGTGTAGAAATAATCAAAACTTAGAAAAATTGAAATTCTACAATCGATTTAGACTAATTGTTTCTCTGAGAGAAAAAAAAATGTTTTTGTCTGGATTCGAAAACGATGAAGAACGATACTTTTGACTTGGAACGGGAAATCGCACAAGAGTAAAGAAGAGTGAAGAAAAAAGGTGAGATTGAAAAAAACGAAATAGCCAGATGAAGAATAGGAAATTTTTTTCGGAGGAGGAATGTACTTAAAGGAGAATGAAGAGGTATGGGACTGTTGCATGAGAGGAATTGAGGAGAGAAGGTGTACGAAAAAGGTTGTTGAGGAAGTGTTAGGGGTAGAGGAACTGAGAAGCATGAGGGTGACTAAAAATTATACAGTAAGATTTATTCTAATTAGGTTGAAATTACTCCAACTCCCCCCTCCTGTCCCGCCTTATCTTCCTCTCTCCTTTTGTCTATCTCTATTCCTTCCTCTTCTTTTCACTTCCTCTACCTATCCCTCCCTCTCAGCTCTTCCCTTTTTTTCCTTTCTTCCTCTATCTATTTTCTCCCTCTCCTTTCGCCACCTGGATCCACCTCTTTTACCCCCGCTTCTTTCCTTTTTTGCTTCCTCCTCCTTTACCTTCTCTTCCCTTTTTGCCGCTAACTTTTTCCCACTTTCCTTTCTATTATTCTCTTCATATTCTTCATATTCCCCTTCTTCCACTTCTCTTCTCCATTACCCTTTGCCTTTCCGTTATCCCTCCTCCTTCTCTTCATCTCTATCTCTTTCTCTTCATCTCCCCGCTTCGTGCCTCCTCTCTCTCATTTCCGTCTCACCCTCCCTTTCTTTTCTTTATGCTTCTCCCGCTGACTTCTACTCCCCTCTCTCACCCCTGCCTCATCTTCATCTCTCCTTTCCTCCATATCCATCTTCTTACTCCCTACCCTCTTCTTGTCACTCCCTCTACCCTTCCTTCTCTCTCAGCTCTCCCCTTTTTCTTTCTCTCCCTTTTTCATACCATCTATTTTCTCCTTCTCCTCCTGTCCTTTATATCATCTCCAATCTACCTCTTTTACCCCTGCTTCTCCCTTACGATCGCTCTGTCTTATTCACGCTCTCTTCCTTTTTTAATTTTTCGCTACCCTTTTTCTTTACATATACTTCTCTGTCTTCCTCTTCTCCTTTCTCTATTTTCTCTTCACCATCGCCTCCTGCCGCTTCCTTTCCATCCTCCTTCGACTCTCCGTACCCTTGTACACCCTGTATTCGCTTTCACTCCACCATCATCGCCCTCTACTCCTTTCATTACTCTGCTCAATCTCCTTTCTCTTTCTCTCTCCGTTTCACCGTTTCTTTTTACTTCTTCCACTTCTCTTTATTCTCTCTCCATAATCGCTACTTTTTCCCGCACACACTTCAGCTCTCACACTTCAGCCCCCCCCCCCCGTCTCTCTCTCTCTCTCTCTCTCTCT
>WSXT02177249.1:0-21715 GCA_011762715.2 Neuroterus valhalla | reverse complement strand
GGGAATCGAACCCACAACCAGACAGTAGCGTGAGTCCAAAGCTCATGCCTTAGCCCCCACGACCAACTGACCACTCTGGTTATTAGTCTATTAATAAAAATGGAAATTGTGCCACGTGATACTACGATTGATTGATCAATTTCAGCAACTAAAAAGAAGGCAATCAAAAATTGTCTGCGAAGAAAATCCCCTTCCGTTTGAGAGAGACATAACAGGAAGGACAAATGGAATCATGAAAAGGAAATTATGCTTATTGGTCATTCAAAAATTAAAATTTTGTTGTACGTACATTATTCAGAAATAAGGAATATTTGTTTATCCTCTTTCCCTGTTATGGATTTGCGAGTCTCTGCATAATCTTCTCTTATTTGCTATATTAGAGCGCCTGAATCGGAGAAATTCGATTTTTCATTTCTAAAACTGAAAAATGAGATTCAGTTGAACGATTCTTCATAGCTCGGAATTCATAAAGCTTCCAACCAGAAATGTAGTACTTCAAACTTCAAGAAGGGAAATAAGTTAAAAATGGGAAAAATGAAATTTGAAGTATTGAAATATTTAGTATTCAGAATTAAAGCATCATAAATAAACGATTCAGACCCAAGTAGATTTTCATCTCATAGGAATGTACATATGAGCATGAAAAATGAACAACTGTCTCACTTTGAATCTTCAAGAGTTCCCAGTATTGGGAAGTTAACTGCAGGAAGCTATTAATTCGTCAGCTTACACGATCCTGATTTATTATGAAAAAAAAGAATAAAGGTAAAACCGCTGCACCTTCGTTGGTATTTACAGTCTTCACCGTCAGAGACGATTAATTGCGTTGCGCCATGATGACGATAATGGAATTCGTGTAGAGTTACACGCTGGCAACTATTAATCCTGGAACAACAGAGCGATAATTTTTTAATCGTGTCAAGTAAAAATTCTTATTTTCCTCGGTACCATAATAAGTTGGAAAGCTCGTCACTCTTTTTATTCTCTTTCACTTGCCGAGACATCTTGAATTTTGAAAGACTTGTTATTAGGATGCATTTTTTTTATTTCCCTTACACGTTTTTTATATTCCATTCTTAGCTTGACCAAGTTTATTAGATACTCAAAAATGTTGTGGGGTAACTCATATATTCAATGTCGCCAAATTCGGAGGATAAAACTTCAATTGCAATTAGTTTTATAAGAAAAGCATCACGATCCAAATTCAAATGATAGAAATATACTTTGCTCTAATTCAGATTAAATAAGTGAACACACTGAATGCAACTCAATTAGGGTAAATTGAATCAGGGAAGAAAAATCTACAAGAACCTCCACAATATTCACAAAGTTTATAAAGTTTTCGTTATTTCTACTCATTCACCATTCATCTGGTACGACTTAATTAATGGGTAAATGTACTAACATTCAGTTCGTGACCTCTTTATATATTTGAGAGACAACTTAATGTAATTGCGTTTAAATGTTGTTCAAAGTTTTCATTTTCAAGTAGCTTCAGATGCAAGCAAATGCATTCACAAGAGATCAATCGAGCGAAGGGGAGTTTCGTGCAACACAGGTAAAATATATTATGCAGTTGATGTTAACCGCGGGTGAGCGACGTAACACCTTAAACGTTTTTATGGCCCTTGAAGCACCAACAACTTTTCTCGACTATTCCAAACCCCACATTTTCCAACCTTTGCACCTTACCTTGGACCTAAGGCTTGTCATTCTTCGAAAGTAGCGGTATGTATGTCATGTATATCTTCATTCATAACTTCTTCATCTGCAACGTGTTCATCTTCAAATTTTATAAAATAATAAATCAAATGTTGAACAATTGATTTAAACCATTTTTGACCACACATCTATCGTAAGTGTAATTTTAGCGCTTGCAAACGATCCTTGAAACAGTATTCAATGCTCAACAGATCCAAACGGTTTACCAAGAGTCCTAGGCTTCTAGAATAATGATGAACTGTAATCTTTTTGGCTAAAAATACCTGTGAGCCCACATCATCAGAGGTTGAGAGATCCTATTCTCGTCGTAGTATGACGCTGTCTGCACACCACATGACAGTTGATCATTAACGGCTGTTTGAAAGGGAACGTTATAAAACCGTAATATTGCATTCATGATTGGGCTGTGACAGCAAATATTGTATTGGACATGGCTCATATGTGGTACTTTTTTGTCCGATCGAAGTTGCAACACTAGTTAGCATATAGACGAGACGAAAACGAGGCCAAGCAAGGCTCGAACGAAACTCAAGTAAAAGACGAGATTAAACCAAGGTCGAGCAAAGAAGAAGCAAAATCAAGGCAAAGTGGAAACACGGCGATGCGGTGGTCAAGAAACGACGATTCGGAACTGAAGCCGAACAGAGACTAGGTAAACCCAAGGCCAAGCGGAGAAGAGGTGAAACCGAAGACCAGTGGAGACGAGGCTTAACCGAACCTAAGCGAAGACGAGGCGGAACCGAAGCCAAGCAGAGTTGGAGTGAAATCAATGTTAAAAGAAAAATTAGGTAAATCCAGGCCAAGCGGAGACAAGACGGAACCGAAGACAAGCGGTAACAAGACGGAACCGAAACAAAGCGAAGACAAGGCGGAAACGAAGCCTAATAGAGACGAAGCGAGATCAAAGCCGAACAGAGACAAAGCTAGACCAAGTTCAAGCAAAGACTAAGCAAAACTAAGGTCAAGTGGAGACAAGGCGAAACCATGATCAAGCAAGGATGAGGCGTAACCGAAAACAAGCATAGACAAGGCGGAACCAAAGCCAAAGAGAGACGAAGCGAGACCAAGATGAAGCACAGAATGAGCAAAACAAGGGTCAAACTCAGAGAAGGCGGAACGACGGTAATGCAAGGACGATGTGTGATCGAAGTCAAAGGAAGACGAGGCGGAACCGAAGCCAAGCAAAGATGAGGCGGAACCGAAGCCAAGTAGAGACAAAGTGGGACCAAGGTCAAGCAAACACTGAAAAAAACCAAGGTCAAGTGAAGACAAGGCAAAACCACAATCAAGCAAAGATGTGGCGTAACCAAAGCCAAGCAGAGACGGAGTGAAATCAATGTCCAAAAAAGTTAGGCAGAACCCTGGTCAAAAGGGCGGAAACGAAGACAAGCGGAGACGAGGCGGAATAGAAGACAAGCACAGACAAAGCGGAACCGAAGCCAAGCGAAAACTAGGTGGAACTGGAGCCGAACAGAGACAAAGCATGACCAAGGTGAAGCAAAGACTGAGCAAAACCAAGGCCAAGTACAGACGAGGCAAAACCACGGTCAAGCAAAGATGCGGCGTAATCAAAGCCAAGCAGAGACGGAGTGAAATCAGTGTAAACAAGAAATAAGGCAAAACCTAGGCCAAGCGGAGACAAGGCGGAACCGAAGACAAGCGGAGACGAGGCGGAACCGAAGACAAGCACAGACAAGGCGGAACCAAAGCCAAGGAGAGACGAAGCGAGACCAAGATGAAGCAAAGAATGAGCAAAACAAGGGTCAAGCGCAGAGAAGACGGAACGACGGTAATGCAAGGACGATGTGTAATCAAAGTCAAACGAAGACAAGGCGGAACCGAAGCCAAGCAAAGATGAGGCAGAACCGAAGCCATGCAGAGACAAAGTGGGACCAAGGTCAAGCAAACACTGAAAAAACCAAGGTCAAGTAAAGACAAGGCAAAACCACGGTCAAGCAAAGATGTGGCGTAACCAAAGCCAAGCAGAGGCGGAGTGAAATCAATGTCCAAAAAAGTTAGGCAGAACCCTGGTCAAGCGGAGAAAAGGCGGAAACGAAGACAAGCGGAGACGAGGCGGAATCAAAGACAAGCACAGACAAGGCGGAACCGAAGCCAAGCAAAGGCGGGGTGGAATCGAAGCGAAGGAGATACAAAGTGAGACCAAGGTCAAGCAGAGACAGGGCGAAACCACGGTCACTCAAAGACGCGGCGTAACCGAAGCAAAACAGAGACAGATTAAAATCAATGTCAAAAAAAATAAGACAAAACCCAGGCCAAGCGGAGACAAGGCGGAACCGAAGACAAATGGCGACGAGGCGGAACCAAAGCCAAAGAGAGACGAAGCGAGACCAAGGTCAAGCAAAGACTAAGCAAAACAAGGCCAAGCGGTGACTAGGCGAAACCACGGTCAAGATATAACGAGGTGTAACTGAAGCCAAGCGATGACAAGGCGGAACCGAATCCAAGCAAAGACGGGGTGGAATCGAAGCGAAGGAGATACTAAGTGAGACCAAGGTCAAGCAAAGGCAGAGCAAAACCAAGGTCAAGCGGGGACAGGGCGAAACCACGGTCAAGCAAAGACGCGGCGTAACCGAAGCAAAGCAGAGACGGACTAAAACCAATGTAAAAAAAAAATAAGGCAAAACCCAGGCCAAGCGGAGACAAGGCGGAACCGGAGACAAGTGGCGACGAGGCGGAACCGAAGCCAAACAGATACAAGGTGGAACCGAAGCCAAGGAGAGACGGAGTGAGACCAAGGTCAAGCAAAGACTAAGCAAAACAAGGTCGAGCTGAGACAAGGCGAAACCACGGTCAAGATAAGACGAGGTGTAACCGAAGTTAAGCGACGACGAGGCGAAACTGTAGTCAAGCGGAGACGAGGCGGAACGGAAGCCAAGCAGAGACACAGCGAGACGAAGGTGAAGCGAACAATGAAAAAAACCAAGGTCAAGCGGAGACAAAGCAAAACCACGGTCAGGCAAAGACGAGTTTTAACCGAAGTCAAGCGAAAACAAGTCGGGACCAAAGCCAAGCAAAGACGTGTTGGAACCGGAGCCCAGCAGAAACAAAGCGAGACCAAGGTCAAGCAAACACTGAGGAAAACCAAGGTCGAGTGGAGACAAGGCAAAACCACGGTCAAGAAAAGATGCGGCGTTACCAAAGCCAAGCAGAAGCGGAGTGAAATCAATGGCCAAAAAATTAGGCAAAACCATGGCCAAGCGGAGACAAGGCGGAACCGAAAATAAGCGAAGACGACGTGAAACCGAAGCCAAGCAAAGACAAGGCGGAACCGAATCCAAGAAGAGACGAAGCTAGACCAAGGTCAAGCAAGAACTGAGCAAAACCAAGGTCAAGCGGAGACAAGGCGAAACCACGGTCAAGCAATGACAAGGCGTAACCAAAGCCAAGCAGAGACGGAGTAAAATCAATGTAAAAAAAATTACAATGAACCCAGCACAAGCGGAGACAAGGCGGAACCGAAGCTAAACAAATACAAGATGGAATCGAAGCCAAGGAGAGACGAAGCTTGACCGAGGTCAAGCAAAGACCAAGCAAAACAAGATCAAGCGGTGAAAAGGCGAAACCAAAGACAAGCAAAGACGAGGCGTTACCGAAGCCAAGCAGAGACGAAGCGGAACCAAGGTCAAGTGAAGAAGAAACAAAATCAAGGCCAAGTTGAGACGAGGTGAAACCAAGGGGTAGTGCTCGTATTCCCCCTCCACATGAGTAATAAATCTTGCTTGGGGTCTGTGGCTCATAAACTATTTTTCAAGTATTTATTCCTGACGTGAATGATATGATATGATATCGTAGATGAAATTCTGAAAGTTTTCGTGAATATCACGTTTGCATCTCTAGATCACTCATTGCGTTCTAGGAGGGATTATCTTCTGGCAGAATCGAAGTCCCTGAAATTGGCGTTAGTCTATTTCATGAATTGTGATCACCTCATCTTGGGAAGGAATGAGAAGGGGTTTTATCTAAAGGATGAGAAGGGGTCGCAAAGAGGGGATCCTCCTGACGTGAGTCATCGGACGCAGCAGGGCCTCGACGTGAACTCCTCTTATTCATGCAGCATAAACTAAAAGTACTGGTGTCACTGGTGATATGCTGTTTTCAGACGGTAGAGAGGACGGTTTATCGTTCATTTACATTCTGCGTCGCGTAAACCTTCGTTTTCTCATACCGGGGAAGACGCAATCCTGATTTCTTCTTCCCCACATGCTTGTTTCTATTATGCCCTACTGTGCATTTTCCTACTTTTTTTTCTTTTACTACCTGCGAGAGAAATAAAGTACTTGTGCCTAAGACCACTAAGGATTTTCACGAAATTAGTCGCGCCTAATCAAGAAATTCATAAGGCTACAGCCTAACCCTACTCTTATGAGAAGAATGAAAAATACGTTATGCTAGACAAAAATTCGGTCATGTAACTTTTTCTTCTAATTTCCATTTTCATTTTCGATTACACATCTAATTAAATTTTTTGAGATTATTCCATTTTGGAATCAATTCCAATCCTAGAGTAAAGAACATCCAATGTTCTGATAATAGTGTATTTTAGCATTACGTCACACTCGGTCGATAATGTCAAATATAGTAGATTAATGTGAAAATATATCAATGATATATGATAATGTCAAAAAAGCGTTTTTACTACATAAATGATGTGACAATGGTCCCAATTTCCTGCTTCTTGAGTATGATTTGAGGTTGATCTACCTAGCCCCAAAAAATTAATTTTGTCAGTCAGGAATACAATTTTACGCTTACCTTGAATTTCGGGCATTTTTTTTTTTTTTTGTCAGATTCCAACCTGAGAAAACTGCCTGCTGCAAGCACACATTCTTATCGCGCGCTTGGCGCGCAGCTCGCTTCGCTTGCAAGTTTGAGCGCGCCTGAAGCGCGCGTCTCTTGGATCTCGCGCCTCGCGCTCGGTTTTGGATTTACCTCGCGCTACGCGCTCGGCATTTGCACCTACCTACAGTTGTATATAGAGCTTGTAAAACTCAAAAACGAAATGTGGAATACTTCAATTTGATGGGCATACATGCTCTTTTGTTAGAGCTTCGCCGGCTCTAACGAATACATTCTCATCGCGTGTCTCGTGCTGCGCACGCGATCAAAGTTCGTCCAAAGCGGTAGAGGAGTTTTATTGCCTTTTTTCACATGTTGTGTAGTTTTTCTAGAAATTAAATTTTTTAATTTTTCATCTCATTTTTCACGATTGAAAGAAGCACTACGCGTCCATTGGGAAAAATTATAACACATCTACAGATATTTTTCGGGTGGATAACTTTTTTCTATTAATCTGCTGTGTTCAGTCTTTTTTTTCAAAAATTTTGACATTCCATTTTTATAGAGTAGTCAGTGGGTCGTGGGGGCTAATGCATGAGCTTTGGACCCATGCGCTGTCTGGTTGTAGGTTCGATTCCCGCCTCGCACTCTGGAAGAGCTTCGGCGGGCCACGAAGAGTCGTGAGCCCGGTACCTCTAGAGTTCTTCAAGTTCTCTTAGTGTTAAATAGCTGTTGCTCTTGGTGGCTCTGAACCCACCTTAAACTGTAGGTCCCCCTCACCCCTGAGTTAGTGGTGAGGTGTGCAGAGGAATAGAGAGAAGGTTATACAGAGACTCTCAAACCCATAACAGGGGGAGAGTGTGAACAAATATTTCACAAATATTCCATTCTTTTAGTTATTTTTCCTGATTGAAATGAATGCATTCCATTGTTTTTTATAAATGAAGCAAAAACTACTTGTCCTGTCAAAAAAGTTATATTTGCCAAATTTGTAGATCGTTTTTTGGTGCACAAGTTTAGTTCATTCACATTGTCCCGTACCTCACATAGTTTGACCAAAAAATAAATCTTTCTATTTTCATTATTCTTTGTGCGACCGAAATATGAATTTTCGATTCTTCGAGAAAACTCAAGAAGTTGTAAAGATCATCCTGGAGGGCTCCCTAAAAGAAACATTTTTTCCTTCAAACTTTTTTTATATCTTGCATTGTTTGGCTAAAAGTTGTCATTTTCGTGTATATTCTTGAATTCTGAAAATGCCACAACTCTAGCAATTTTATTTTTATCAAAAAAAAATCATGAGGATAGATTGTTTCACTTTTCACCTATTATAAGAAACCGTGCTTACAATTTTTGAATCTTGGAAAAAAAGTCCACAAAATTTTTCAAAATGATCCCACTTTTTCCATTTTTGATCCAAAATAGCTGGTTAGCTCATTTTCTTTATTATTTTTGAATTTCGAAAATACCATAACTTTTACAATTTTGTTTTCATCACAAAGAGTCCTGGAGATAAATTGTTGCATTTTTCACCTTCCACAAGAAACCGTACTTACAATTTTTGAGTCTTGGAAAAAAGTCGAAAAAATGTTCGAAATGCTCTCCCCCTTTAATTTTTCATCCAAAATAGCTGGTAAAATTTATGTTTCGAAGATAAGAACAATCGTATTAATAATCCCCAAAATGCTCAATATTTCTCGCAATCTGAATTTTGACCTGGGAACGCAACTCTAATTTCTTCAGAAACCAAAATTACCCTATGTTCATCTTACCGGATTTTTGAGACCTTTCAGCACTTTTTGGTGGGAGAGAATGGAGCAGGAGCATGCCTTCAAAAAAAAAAAAAAATAATTAAGGACCACCTAAATACCATATCATTGCTCATTGACATAGCGATATTCTTTGGAGCAAGAAGTTCAAAATTGCTTCCAAAAATTCTTGCTGAACCCGACGATGCTGAATATCTATTTTGCTTTCGTACTTGCTAGGTTAGCTTCATAAGAAAGTACACTCTAGATGCAGTGGACATGCAATATTACATATTCTGTTTCTGGAACCAACACCATTGAAAACACACGTTTATGTAATCATGCAGCGTTACATGATACGAATATATTCTTCACATAGGTAGAGTATCAAATGGAAATGGAGGAAAGGAAAGAATTGGAAAAGGGAACTTGGAGGGCTTAATTAGACTTCTGGAAATGTCAGCAATGGAGAAAAGTGTCGCCATAACCCTCTGCGGGCGGTAACGTTACTTCAAAAGGGACAAAGCACGCAAGTGCTCTTTGTGACACGACAAAACTTTACCAGGAGTCGTAGGAATTGACATTTTTATCAGTTGATCACACTCTTAATCAATAACTCTTACATGAAAAATGCATAGTATCAAAATTGCCAGCCAGCACATAATTACTCTATTCAATGTTCCGTGCAAGAAATTTTCAGTGTACAGTATCGATTAAAAAATCTTCGGAAGTATTCCGGATGTTGAGCTCGGATTTTGTAATAAATTTGAAGCGTGCTTTATGCAAAGGTTGAATCTATGGATAAGGGGTGAGAGAAAAAAGAGCGATGAAAGGAAAGGGGAAGGAAAGAGATATAGAAAGAATGTAGGAGGATGTGACAAGAGTGAGAGGAGAGAAGAAAGGGTTAAGTTTATAGAGAGCGAGTAGGAGTAAAAAAGAGAAGACAGCGGGAAGGAAAAGAGATAGAATTCATCGATGGAAGTAGTAGGGGAGAAGAAAGTTGATGGGAAAGAGAAGGCGATATGGCTTCTGGGAGGAAAGGTGAAAGACTAAAAGAGATATGAGACGGGAAAGAGAAAGGTAGGATCTACAGAAAGTGAGTTAGGGACAGAAAAAGTGGTGGAAAGGAAAAGAGAGAGAAAGAGGGGGGTACAGTTTAACCATGGACAACAAAACGGAAGAAAAACAAAAATAAGGAAAGAAAAGAAACAGGTTTTATCAAAATCGAGTGTGAGGAAAAAAGAGATGAAAGGAGAGAGTTAAATGGGCTGAGTTTTTGAAGCAAGGACGGTACGGAAAAAGAGAGGTTAGAGGGGAAAGAGAAGGAATGGGGTTTATTTTAGAAGGATAAGAAAGTAAAGAGAGGTAAGGCTGGAGCAAAAAGTTGGGTAGATTTCATGGAAAGCAAGAAGGAGGACAGAAGAGGGGCAGGGAGAAGAAAAAGAGAGATATTCTGAAAGAAAGTTGTAAGGGGGAAATGACAACGAAAAAAAGAGATATAAGAAGGAATAGAAAGGGGGAGGGTTGGTGAGAAAATGTAGGAGAAGTGAAGAGAATTATGAAGGGAGGAAAAAGTGTAGGGTTTTTTCGAAGAAAATTGAGAGATACAAAGAGAGATGGGATTGCGGAAAAAGAGGTGTAGTTTATGAAAACATAGTAGAACGGAAAATGAAATGCAGGATAAGAAGAGAAGTTATAGCACATTAAAAGAGACTACATTGGAGAAAGAGAGGAGAGATAAAGGACAGAGTTCATGAAAAGCGGTAAGTAAGAGAAAAAAGAGAAAATTTAGTAAGGAACGGAATGTGGTTTATAAAAAGAGGATTTGCATTGGCAATACAGGTGAGAGGCAAAGTGTAAGGTGTAAAATTTATGGAAAGATTGTGAAACAGGTGATATAATATACTAGGAGAAGAAGAAGGATAGGGTTTATACAACAACTTTGGGAAGAGAAAAAAGAGTGGAAAGTCAAAAGGGAAGGGTTCATGGGAAAAGAGTGAAATGAGAAAAGAAAGATGAGAGGTTAAGAAAAGGAATATAGTAGAATTTATAGAGGGCAAGTAGAAGGACAGAAGAGAAGGGAGAAAGGAGAAAGAGAGAAAGAATTTATGGAAGAAAAGTGAAAGGGGCAGGAAGCGCTTATAAGAAGGAAGGAGATGGGTTGGGTCCATATGAAGCGAGTAGAAGAGAAAGATGGTGATGAGGAGAAAAAAAGACAAGTGGGTTTAATCGAATAGAAAAATAAGAGCAAGAGAACGACGATAGGAAAGGAGAAGAAGTAGGTTTTATTTAATACAAACAGAAAGAAGAAAAGGAAGGTATGAATGGTGTGAGAGGAGGAAAAGGTGAAAGGTTATAGACAGAGAGTGGGATCAAAATGGCCAATTTTCATCCAGGATCAGACATTACTATCCCAAGTTTATGATTATCCATTCACCAGACCGATAGCACGTTGCTAACACACTGCCAGACACGTTAATTGTTCATTAAAAAATTAAGATTTTCAAGTGAAAAGAAAACGTCTGTTGTTTTTATGACATGAAGAATAGTGTTCATAATTTGCGTTCCTAAAACGACAGACCGATATTCCGTTGTTAACACCTTGAAAATAATGTTTGAAAATGCATAATCTTCATCGAAAGCGTTGGCTTCAGCGGGCCACTGAAGGGCGAGAAAACGGTCGTGTGAGGAGAATAGAGCGAGTGGAGAGTATAACGTGGTACCATACTCTCAGGAATCTTTGGAAAAATGTAGTCGAATCGAACTCGAACGTTGTCGGCCCGGCACTGGCCTTTTCACGTTATCCTCTCCACCCACTCTATTCTCCTCACGCGGCCGTTTCCTTGCCCTTCAGTACGACGCTCAAGCCCACGCTTTCGATGAAGATTATGCATTTTTAAACATTATTTTGAAGGTGTTAATAACGGAATATCGGTCGGTCGTTTTACGAACGCCAATCATGAACACTATTCTTTATGTCATGGAAACGACAGACGTTTTCTTCTCACTTGAAAATCTTGATTCTTTAATGAACAATTACGTGTCTGGCAGTGCGTTAGCAACGTGCTATCGGTCTGTCGAATGAATAATCATAAACTTGTGATAAGAATGTTTGATCCTGGATGAAAGTTGGCCATTTTGATCTCACTTGAAAATTTCAATTTTCCACCTGTGTCAGGTGTCCAAACGCAACGGGCAGGGCGTCTGGCATTTGCGGATTTCTAAAGAAGGGTGATTTCCCAGGTATATTAGCCACTAACTAGGCGAATTCATCCCACTTGGAAAAAAACGTTGCTGGCTCCCCGTCTATTAGTGGATAGCGAGTGCCAAGAACAAAGAGAGACGAGTAGAAAGGAAAAGAAGAGGTAGGGCTTATGGGGTGATGGTGGAAAGGGAAGAGAGCGGTAATAGGCGAGGTAAGGAGAGAGGATACATAGCAGGAGGGTGGAAGGGGGATAAATATGTTAGGAAAAACTGTTGATGTTGACCAATTTATTCCGTTAAATTCAAATTAATAGGGTAAAATAGAAAACAAAAACGTATTTCTTACGTTAATTCTACAGCACTCACTCAACACCGCATCTAAACATCAAATAGTTTCAGAAAATATGAAACGAGGCACCTTGTCTTGTCCATCGATTTTGCGCAGGTATAGTCCTTTCGGGATAAATTTATCCACAAGCTACATGGAGGGTAACTCGATGATCGATTATGGCTCGATCTCGAGGTCTCGCTGGTAATGGACCGAGGCGTTAGCAGCTTCGAAGTGGTTCATGATTCATGAACCCTCTTGGGCCTAGGAATGCTACTCGGGAGTGTATGGGCGCGTGAATGCAAATGACGTCGCGTCGGTTTACGTCGTAAGGGAACCAAGGGTTCCGAGAAGAGTGGCTTCGAGGAGAATGGTTGTTGAAAAGAAAAATGAGTGAGTATCAGCGCGTGCCTTGTATCCCTAGAAACTAGAAAGAGGTAGTTGCCCTTATAAGGTCACTACTGCCTTGGACATTGCGCTAAAAGCCACCCCTACTCAAATTCATCCCCCCCTATGGATACTCAGTCGACGTCAACAGCAGAAAAATATGGTGGTAACAAATTCACTCAGATGGGTTTGCGAGATCGACCTTACCCATACCTGACGCGACACAATAGTGACTTCCACACATAATGGGATGAGGGACATAGCTGACAATGTTTCCTACTCCGTTTCGGTTTATGGATTGATGTTACATGAAGAGAATTTAGTAAAGCAAATACTGAATTCATCCAATAAATATATTAACTTGAGAACAGTTGTACAAGAGTTTCTCATGATTATATTATTAAAGTTTCACGCCTAACACCCTCAAGTAATTTGTTTTGAACTATGGAAGGGTGCAAATATCATATTCTGCTTACATGGAAGAAGTTCCATTAGGAAAAACAAAGTATTTGCATGCTCATAAAGTTTGAAGCAGATTTTCAGGAAATAGTAGCCACAAGCGTCAGTGCAAGTTAGAGTACGCCTAGGGCGCGCGTCTGTCGAATCTTGCACTTTGCTTGATAATATATGACGTGCCACGAAGAAACGCTCCAAACGAGAATTTCAGAGGGCAGGCAGAAGAAGTCAAACCTATTCTGTATTGCGCTACATGCTTGGTCTCTGTACTTTTCTATATTCTTGAATAGACCTTTTGATACTGGGAAGCAAAATTTTGGAAACTGTTGTTTGATAATCGTGAATTTTCATCTGTTAAAGCTTTTTTGACCCTGACGCATACATCTTTGTGACGTCTTGTGTTTCGCAAGAGAATCAAAGTTGTGCAATACTTAAACATCTCCGCATTATCTTGGGCTCTAAATATTGAAGCATACACTATTAATTCATGTACCTCGGTTTGAGACTGTTTGTTCAAATACTGTTAAATGAAGTTTAAATTCAATTTTTATGATTACTTTAATAACTGTTCATTAGTTGGCAGCAATTTTTTTCTGCAGCAAGTCTTGAGAATGTTTAACGTACCGATAAATGTATAATGCGCGCCCACAGTGGCTCAAGATTCCAAATTCCTGGCCAAAACTCTGCAAGTTAATATTTACGAATTCTCGAGAGTTTATATCGCATTTTTCGGATCGTTGGTTTCGAAAATGATAATAAAAATTTTTACCTCAGAATGGTGGACCCAAAATGGCGGACATTCTTCTAAAATTTTCTATTGTTCCCCACAAAAATATGTACGAAGGGGTTTTTTGTGTCGCTTATTTCAAAAACAATATTAAAAATTCAAATTTCAAAATGACGTACCCGGGTACAAAGGGGTTTTCCGATCGCTGATTTCAAAAATGATCTTGAAAATCCGAAATTAAAAATTGCGTACCCAAAATGGCGGAAATTTTAAGCTCTGAAGAACTATTTTCAAATCCTCTCGCGAAGTTTGGGAAGTAATACAAGAGTAAGCTGGTATGCCGAGAACTTTCGTCCCTAAGTTGTGATTTCATTTTCAAGATTCAGTTCCTTGAAGGATTCCACATATTCGAGAATGTATTGCCTTTTCTTCTAACTTATAAACTTCTGACGCTAAAATCTGAAGTTTTTTTCCTGAAGTGGCTTTTATTTTACAATGTTCTCGTTACATTTATGACTGTTGCGTATATTGATTGTTCATACATTTATTGTTTATATATTGATAGTTTTTTAAATCATTTATTCATTTGTTATATTTCTTGACGAGAAAATTGAATACTTTTACTGATAAACTCTCTTTTTTCATAAAATGGTTGAGTTTTATTGGGACACTGTGACCAGGACATTTCAAACGTTCCCAAGGGTATGTTTGAACGCCATTCAATAAATTACTTTCATTTTAAATGAGTGTCTTTTCGGCATGGCATGTGGCGGGTAGAGAATTACGGATTATTGGGCTATACCGCGGGTAAACACTCCCACGCAGTTGTAGAAAAAGCGCATTTATTCCTATGAGGGCAGACCGAGGCAGCTTTTGGTAAAGTAATCAAAAACTTGATATTTTCTGGCGATCAAAACGGAAAATCTCGGCGCGCGCACTTGCCTGCAAAAAAAGTATTCCCAACGTATATCCCTAAAATTGATATTTTTTTTAATTTTTGGACGGGCACATTTAACTCCCAATATCATGAGTACACTTGTTCCGAATGCGGATGCGGAAGCAGGCAAGGGTTAAACGTACCTTCAGGAATATCCCTTATGTCACCTTATCTGTTTTTGGCACGAACTCACAGACTAACCTCAGCCGGTAAACTTCGAATTTCGGGGTTTCGGCCAGCTTTTTGGGATCTTGAACCACTGTGGCACGTCCAATCAAAATGTGTGGGAAAAAAATTTTTTATTCTGATTTGAGCAAACACACTTTTCATCAAACATCTCATTGGATTTTGTGACTTTTTTACAAACAGTTAATTTTTTTTTCTCCAACGTATTCTTTGTAACAAAGTTCGTAACGAATACGTATAGTTTTATTTCGTTTAGGCTTTTCACTTCCTTTATCGTCTCTTGTAAGGCAATCCAATTTTTCCCTGCATTCAATTTCCAAGTTTATTTTCAACGACCAAAAGAAAACCAGCCACTTTCATTTGAAAATTATGAAGAACAAATTTTCCAATTCCTTCAAATTCCTCTTTTAATCTTCTTTCTTACCATGTGTTGTTTTCGGAAAACATAAAGCCTTCTCAATTTCTATATCATTTTTACGATTGAAAGAAAAAATTGCACATTCTCTAAAGAACATATTATTAACGAATTTGTAAAGTAGTCAGTTGATCGTGACAGCCAAGGCATGAGCTTCGGACCCACCACAGCTGATTTCGGTTTCGATTCCTGCCCCGCGTTCTGAAAGAGCTCTGGCGTTCTACGGACACGTTTATAAAGACCTATTATTTGGGTTTAGACGGTCTCAAAACGTAGATGAAAAAAAGAGAATAGAAATGGAAGCTGAGGAAACGGATGGAGTAATATCGAGAATAGTATAGGTAGGAGGAAGGTGGGAATAGTTTGCGTTTACAGAAGAAGGGGAGAAGAAGAAGGTTGTAGTATGATAAGGAAATGGGTGGTGGGAAAGGATGTCGAACTGGTGTTGGGTGGAGATCTGAATGCTCAAACGAGGGAAGAGAGGGGAGGAATATGGGATAAAGAGAGTGAGACATTTAGGAGAAAATCGAAGCATTACCAGGTGGGTCAGGAGGGTAGGATTCTGTTGGAAATTCTAAGAGAAACAGGATGGATCATTTGCAATGGAAACTCGGAAGAGGATGAAGAAGAATAGATTTTGTTGCAAGAAGATGCGGAAACGTTGAAGACTACATTCTGGCTGGAGAAAGGATAAGGAGGCTGATGGAAAAAATGGAAGTAGAGAACGAAATACGGTCGGAACATTTCACATTCATTGCCACGTTACGGTGCGGGAGTTGGAGAATAGAGAGAAGGGAGAAGGAGAGGGAACAGGAAAAAAAGCAAAGATGGGTAAATGGGGATTGGATAGGTTAAAAGAATATACGGGAAGAATGGAAGAGAGGAATTTTGTAATTGGAGAAGGGGGAAGCTCAGATGAGATGTTGGTTAAGATGAGGGGGCTAGTAGAGAAAATAGAGGAAGATACTGGGCCACGTTTTGAAGAAAGAAGCGAAAAGAGAGGATGGTAAGGTGTGCAGTGTGTAGAGAGTAAAGAGCACATGATGTTGTCGTTAAAGTATTCGAGAAGAGGGGAAATAGACTTCTGCAAAGCGACAGAAAGAGAGGGAGAGATACATGGAGGAGGTGAAGAAAGCGATAAAAGAAGGTAGAGAATGAGAGTTGATTAATAGAGAAAGGAGTGGTTGTGAAGGTATCAATGAAGAGATGAGTATGAATGAATGGACAGTATATTTTGGGAAATTGCTAGGAAGGGTAGATAGCAAGGTGATGGGGAAAGGTGGAAGGAGCAAAGAGGAAGGCATGGAAGGTCAGAATGAGGTGACTAGAGAGCGAGTAAATCAAGCAAATGAGAAATTAAAAAGGAACAAGGTGGCAGGAGAGGATGAGGTGGAGAATGAAGCGTTAAAATATGGTGGAAGAAGAGTTAGAGAAGGGATAAGGAAAGTTTGTTATAGAGTATGGAGAGGGAAAGGATAGCCGAGTGAGTGTAGAACAGGTTTGGTAGTCACTTTATCAGAGAAAAGAGGGGGTAGAAAAGAGGAAGATTATAGAGGAATCACTCTCATACCTGTTACACAGAAAATATACGCGGAGTTGCTCATAAAGAGATTAGAAGAAAAGCTAGGAGCGAAAGGAAACATTCCACACAATCAAACAGGATTTAGAAAGAGGATTTTCGTAGATTTTGATGCAGCTTTCAACTTGGTAAATAGGAAAGTTTTATGAGAGAGGATAAAAGGGGTATTTACGAAGATGAAGACAAGGGTTTGAATCGGGGTACAAAAAGGAGAGCAGTTTTGGACAAAGTTGCACAAGTATACGTGCAGGAAATACTAAGTAGAGAGATGAGAGGAAAAAAGGGACATTCGAGATGGGGGGAGGAGATGTGTCCAGTAAGAAAGGAATGGAGAATGGGCTTAGAGGAGAGGCAGTGTAAAGAAATAGAGGGGGAAATGGACAAAAAGCATGAAGAGAAAAGATGGGAAAAGAATATGAAGTCAAATTAAAATAAATGGTATAGACTGATTAGGAGGAAAGGGGTCCCAGAATATTCAGGGAAATTGAAAAAGGAGTGCAGATGGTCCAGGTTAGTACATTTCAGTATGGGAGAAGGTGTGAATGTAAAAGGGAAAGTAATGAATCACAACAATAAAAGAGTAGCGAAAGTTTTTCTTATGATTGGAAATCCTTCGCTTATATGCACAGAATGATAATAAATTTTGTTTGTGGCTTTGGTAAAATAAAAAATATAATAAAACTGTAAATTGAAATAAAATAATGTAATATATAGATATAGAGGAACCCTATCAATTTTCCTTCTCCTATAGAAATTTAGCAGGAGATATTCATCATGATTTGGATAAAATTATTAATTTCTGATCTGAGGTACAAAATAAAGGAAACATTGTAATTTCGGAATATATTGAAATGAAAATCCAAACACAATAAATGAGATGCAAGAGGGAAAACTGAAATTCGTCGTCTCACTAAACGGACTGCATTTATCATCTTGGAAGCTGATTCTACTCTTGAGTATTACTACTCGTGTCTGAAACTCCCAAATTCGTGATTCTACTCTGCAGTGAGTAGAATCAAATTTTTTTCTCGCAAATAAATCAAGCTAAAAACTATCTATCATTTTTTTGTAGTTAGCTGGAATCGAGTAGAAATTGTCAGTGGCATCTAATGTTGCAAGAAAAAATGTGTACTTTTTTGACATATTATTATTACCATATATGCAACATTATATCATTATACGATATATTTTTATTCACCTTTTACATATTCAAATCCATCTTCATAATTGCATATATGTCTTGTTCGTAAAATAGGAAGCGACATGATTTCAACATAATTATCACTGCGATAGGGCCTCTACACGTTATCGCGTGACAAAGGTGCTTGCCATTAATCATTTAGACTCCACACAAGCTCTCCGAGCACGAATTCAAATCTAGTCGATCGACAAAAGGGGACTATATAGTTGAGAGCTATGCGTAATTCCTATCGTTCCATTAATCTCTGTAATTCACAGATGACGACACTTTTGCACTTTGCCTTCTTCTGAACATTAAATTAAATAAAAATTTTTAAAATCCTAAAGAGTTATTGTTCACCTATTATTGTTTCTGCTTTTCCACTTTCGATGGCTTCCCTCTGATAATTTTTCTTCGCACATTAAATTGCAATGGATGCGATTTTTCAATTCTAAGATTTGAGTCTTCGGAAATATATAATTTTGAATTTGAAGTACTTAAAAGTTTTATCAAATCAACGTATTCAAAATAGGGGCATTGTAAAATATCAATAGCAAGGAATTCCACTCTCGAAAGACCAAATTGTTTTTATGGAAGCCTCAAAAATTCTAGAAAAACAATTCAAACACTTCAAATTTCTATCATTCCGACTCAGCGAATGACAAGCAAGGAAATTATTATATTTTCATTGGAAGTATCAGAAAATGAAAAGAAAAATAAAAATTCTCGCAACACTGCAATGGTTAATCTGTGTTATAAATCATCCTAAATTAGTAAACGAAGATGAAAAAACGAGAATGATGTGTCCTTTCATTCATTTAATTGTTATCAACAAGTGTAATCATCTAATTTACAGTCATTCTGATTCACGGTGCAATCGTACACAATCTTTGTAGACATAATTTATTTCGTTGTAAAAGTATATCTTTCTCATACAAATTTTTTGGAAGTCGGAGTTACTCATTATTATGTACATACAATTTGTACGAAAGAAATTTTGACCCCCAGGTTCTTTGGAATAAGGATTTCCCTGAATTATCTGCATCGCTATATTTATTCTTTGAAATAAGATATATTTGATCATAGTCGTGAATGTATATCATTTGACATTTTCATGATTAACTGAATAAATAAATGCCAAATTTCGGATTTTTGTGTAGTAAAAAATGTATCTGCAATTGAACTACTTCAAGTTATTCTAACAGCAGCTGTTAGTCATACAAATTTATATAATGTTATAATTAATGATTCTTATGAAAAGTTCTCCAAACAATTTGGCTTTCGGAATATTTGAATTTTATATTCTGTCAGATTTGGGTTTCGTCGAACTATCTGCCTTGCTGAAGATCCCATTCTGAAGAAGAATAAAGCTTCAATTATATTTGTTTTTATCTAAAATAATCATAATTTTTGTTACATGATTATGATAAATAGATGTCAAATTTCATCTATTTTGCTCATAACTAAAAAGTTGAAACTAGTTTCGAACATTAAATTTTTCCCTACGCAAGAAAGAACAATCGGTCATAAATTTCATCGGATGGAGTTCCGAATAGCATAAACTGCTGATTCTTTTGAAGCTCCGTATACTTATGGATTTTGACGCGCTGGTTACGAGAATGATAGTAAAAATTGGCGACTAGTCAATTTTCATGGAGGAAACCATAAAAAAACTCATAAAAATCAAAGTTTCTTATGTTTATCTTAGTAAATGATAAAAATTTACAGAAAAAAACGTCAAATAATTGTTGCAGATCTTTCGAAAAAACATATTTTATATGGAAGTCATTTTTAATTTGCGACTAATAGTTTTCGAGAAAAATGAAGGTAAATATGAAAAACCACAGAAATACAAGAAAATATGTAGCAGTGTGACTTAAATGGTACGAAAATATTTTTACTATCATTTGTGTAATCAGCGAGTCAATCTAAAAAAAGGGACGTTGGAAGAGGGGCAGGGTTGTGAGCTTACATTATTTCTGTGACCTATCGCGGGGGTACGATCCCCCCCCCCCTCCAATGGGAGGTTGGAAAAGGGGAAGAAATGTGACCTATATTCTTTCTATAACCAACCATAGGGTTGCCTGCACGCTTCCACGAGACTTGGGAAAAGAGGGAGGTGTGTGACTCACATTATTTTTGTTACCAGTCATAGGGGTGCCTGTCCGCCCCCACGGGAAATTCAAAATTGGGATATTGTATGGCCTACATTCTTTCTATAACCAACCATAAGGGTTCCTTCAGCCCCCCCCCCTTCTTCGAAGATTCGAGAAAAGAGGGAGGTGTGTGACCTTCCATTATTTCTGTGACCTAGGACAGGGGTGCCTTCCCGCCCCCCACAGGACGTTGGAAGAGGGGCGGGGGTATGAGCTTACATTGTTTCTGAGACCGATCACGGGAGTGCCTTTCTGCCCTCCACGAGACTTTGGAAAAGGGGCAGGGGTGTGAATTACATTATTTCTGTGACCTATAACGGGGGTGCCTTAGCGCACCCACGAGACGTTGGACAAGAGGGAGGGGTGTGACCCCTGGAGAAAGGGAAAAGGAAAAAGTACGTTATAATAAGGAGGGAATTTAGAGAATTATGTGAACAAAAAGAAGAAAATAAGAAAAAGGAATTAGAAGAGGAAATCATTAAAATCAAAACAGAAGGGGAGGCTTGAAAGTTTATTAATAAAATTAGGAAGAAAAAAGGTGGCATAGGTGATAGGGTTAGCATAGGTGAATGGGAGGAGTATTTAAAGGAATGTTTCAAGGCTCGAATGGAAAGAAAGTGGATGATTGGTGCAGAATCAAACTAGAAAAAGACGAGAAGGAAGTAGAGGATGGAGAGATAGGAGGCCAGATTAAAAGATTGAAAAATGGTAAAGCAGGAGGTAGTGATGGGCTTGGCAATGAGAAATGGATATATAGTAGCAGAGAAACAAGAAGAAGACTGAAAGAAGTAGTGAGGAGATTATGGAACGGGGAGGGATTTCCAGAGGGATGGAAGGAGGGTTTGATAACGCCAATCCATAAGGTAGGAGAAAAAGCAAAAGTAGAAAATTATAGAGGAATAACTCTATTAAATACAGCGTACAAAATATATGCAATGGTTCTAATAGAGAGGTTAAAGGGAGAGGTCGAGGCAAAAGGGATACAACCGGAAAGTCAGGCAGGTTTTAGAGAGGATAGAAGCACGATAGATAACATTTACATTTTGCAGCACGTTGTAGAGATTGATTTGATTTGAAGGCGGCATTTCCATCAGTGGGTAGGAGAAATCTTTGGGAAACAATGGAAAAAAGAGGAATAAGGATAGGGCTGATAGAAAGGGTGTGGGAGATTTAGCAAGAAACGGAAGATAGGGTGAAGGTTGGTGCTAAAACATCAGCGGAACTCTGGACACAGTGTGGTTTAAGGCAGGTTTGCCCATTGAGCCCATTGCTGCTTGCTGTGTTTATAGCAGACATGGAGGAACTATTCAAAAGAGGATCAGAGGGAGGGCTAGTGGTGAAAGGAGAGAGATTCTGGTCATTGGCATATGCAGACGATATTGTGTTGGTAGCCAAAGAGGAGGAAGTTTTGGGGAATATGATGAAAAGGTTGGAAAAGTACTAAGAAGGGAACAAATTGACGTTAAATGTAGGCGAGTCTAGAGTATTAGTTTTTGGAAGGAGTCGAAAGAAAAGAGAATGGGAATGGAGAGGGTAAAAGATTGAAGAAGTTGAGGAATTCACTTATCTGGGCTTTCTACTCAAGAAAAATGGGAACATCAAGGATCACGTCGAAGAAAGGCTAAAAAGAGCAAACATAGCAATGAAAAAGGTTTGGAGGAGAGGGGAGGAATTATTTAAAGATGATTTTAAGAGGAGGATGAGGATGTTTGAGGCGTTGGTACTAAGTGTGCTATTGTATGGAGTTGGAATTTGGGGATGGAAAGAATACGAAGAGGTAGAAAGGTTGCATGAAAGAAACATTAGATGGATTTTGGGACTGGACAAATGCACGCCATGGTATATTGTTTTGAAAGAGGCAGATAGAGAGAAGATAAGAATAAGAGCAGGTAA
>WSXT02177238.1:0-21716 GCA_011762715.2 Neuroterus valhalla | reverse complement strand
TTTTGAAGGACCAAAAAGACAAGTCAAGTTCGTTAACAAGCTATTTTGGATCAAAAAAAGAAGAGGGGGAGAATTTTCAAAATTTTTTTGGACTTTTTTCTTCAAGACTAAAAAATTGTAAGTATGTCTTCTTGTAGTACGTGAAAAGTGAAACAATTTATCCTCATGATTTTTTTAATGAAAACAAAATTGTCAGAGTTATGGCAATTTCAAAATTCAGACATAAAAATCAAAATAGATATTTTCATCAACAATACGACTTTTCGAATTTTCACGAAAATTCCAATATAAAAATGAAAAAAAAAACTTTTACTGTACAGCACATATTTTTTGTATAATAACCAGTGCATTCGATTTCCCTTGGAAAAGTATCTTAGATAATGAACTCACATAAAAAACTTCCGTCAAAAGTCGAGCGCGAAGTGTGAGTGTCACGATGAGAATGTGTACCTTAAAGCCAACAGAGCTTTTAGAAATGTAATCTTCATCTATACCTAATTACGCTATAAGATAAAAATATGAGGTTGCATTGGTTAACTAGGATCTAAAAGATATTGATTTGTTCAATTCACTTTCAAATCTGCCTTATTATTGAAATGAACAATAGTAAAAGCATTCCGATTGCGAGACACAAATACCCGAGCGCGAAGCGCGAGTCAAATACATTATCAAGCGCGAAGCGCGAGATCCGCCGGACGCGCGCCCTAGGCGCGCTGAAACTCGCGAGCTGCGCGCGATGAGAATGTGCCCGCGAAGCGGGCAGATTTTTTCTAAAATAGAGATAAGAAAGTAGAATATAATGTGATAAAATAAATTAAATGTTAAATATTATTATAGTACGAATAAAATAAACAAAGAAAAAATTTGGTTAGACTGAAATAATTATACGAATGCATAAATAGTAGTTATGAAGCATTTTCATGCTCTGTAACCAACATTGCAGATTGTTTGGATCCGTGAATAGAAATCTATTTATGAAAGAAAATTCTGCTTTACTATATTTTCTGAATACAAATTTCTCAATGTGAAATGAAAAATCAGGCAACAAGGTACTACTTGAATGTTATGTACGTGAAAGATGCTGTACAATATAAATACAAAGTTATTTTTCACGCTATTTACATTTGTTCAATTTGTTAACTGAAAACTATGTTTTCGACTATTAATTTTTTTACTTCCTTTCAGATCATAAAGCTATAATTTTTCCTTAGCAATTAAAACCAATTTAATCATTCAATAAATAAATGTTTAACATAACCTACAAATAGCATACAAACATGAGTTTCATTCACCTGTGACATGTTCTGCTTTCAAACAAATTTACTGCATCGCAATACACACACGGCTCACACAGACCGCGTCCTTTAGTTAGCCGCCATGTTGATAAAGTTCTCGTACTTGACTTGGCATCAATTCGGAAAAAAACCGGCCTTTCTTATGCACCATTCAGGATAGCGTTCAGGTTCCTCACCTGGGTGAATGTGCGGATGAAGCTGCAGAAGGGGCGTGGCTTAGGAAAGTGAATTGAGGATTTGGATGTTCTTGAATGTTTGAGTGTGAAACGCTTCGGCGCGAATTAAAAGATTCAGGTTATGTTCACATATAACAAAGAGGCAGCACAAACAAAAGAATTGTTGCTGCAATAGCATCAAACCAATTCTCGTTGCAAACGATGATTTTTGTGACAATCTGATAGAGCATTGGAGACGACAGTTATTATGCGTTGAAAATATGGAATTTATATGAAAATATCAATGCGAGTTAGGGGCTCACGATAACACCGAGTTAGATTAACAGAATTTGCCGAAAGTACGTTCCACACTTCAACGCAAAAGAATTTTATGAATATTTTTGGATGAAGCTGAGTGCATTTGATAGGAGCATTTTGTGATTATTTTGTTTTCACGGTCATATTGTCAAATATTTGTTCTGAAAAAATTATAATTGATAAAGTTTTGATTTTTTCCCACCATTTTCATTGTTCACTCGCTTCTATCTACCTCATTAAGAGTGGAATAGTCACCCATCGGGTGAACCCCACTTTTCACCCAGTGACGTCTGAACGGTTCACCCGGGTCAAGCCGAACACTCACTTAGCGCCGTGGAACGGTTCCGAGTGCACCAGAGTGTACTTGGTGAGAAACCTAAACGCTACCCAGTTAGTATATAGAGATTAGTGGTTCCACCATGGTCATGTTTGTTCTGATTAGCTATTCACATACCCTGCTCGTAGCAACTCCAATATTCTCTTTTAGCCGCGACGCTGATTGGTTGTACTGGATACCTTAGGCAATTTTCGGCGCCATATTGTAGACCCCAAATCATTGACATAACGCGAAAATTTTGAGATTACAAGACGTTAGTGATAGAGCAAGAAGAGTATCAGAGACAAATTGTAGTATTGTGTACAGTGTTATTGTGTGGATTTGTGCAATATGATGTCGAAAAACCAGAAAAACTAAGTACAAACTATCTTATGGTTGTTTGAATAAGCGAGTAGGTAGCATCGACATATAAACTGGACCGCTCATGCCCACTGCGCATCTATTTTGGTGTAGAAAAGGAGGGACATAGGATCCATCCGCGGTTGTCTTCGTCTTGCTTTTTCTGATTGGCTCTAGATTTCGGCTCAGGCCTGTATGAATAGTTAGCGGGGCCCTTAATGGGGACTCAGCCTCGGTTTTGACGGCCCAAGCTCGTTTGAATTATTCAATATAAATAATCCGAATAACGTAAAAATGGTTTTTATGTGCTTTATGGAATTAAAATGTTTTGGCCAGATTCCATTGGGTTTCAATGAAATGTTCATATAATGAAATTTCACGGTACATTTACCAAAACATACAACTTCATGGTATTTCGTAGAGTTTTAAATATTTGTAAGGGATTCAACAATATTTTGTGTTACATCAAAGTAATTTTAAAGATGAAGTGAATATCAACATTGACTTTTTCCAGTTATGAATTTTTATACTTTTAGGTAAAAAAGATGAGACAAAAAAGAAGCTCCAAATTCACCAAAAGAGGAAAAAACATTTTTTTTTTTTATATTTATATAGAGAAATATAAGAACATAATTGAGTGCAAACGAACGGATGCTATAAGTAGCAAATCAACAAAACAAAACGTGGGATCGAATTTGTTTAGAATTTGATGCCCATTCCATTTCTCCGGAGCACCGGCCTGCAGAGAAATCAAAACTTCTCTGGGACAACATGAAGCAAACCACTCGAAAACATTTGAATTCTCTGCGACAGGAAATAGGAAATATACAGAACTGGTGTAATATTGCAGGTTGGGCCTGCAAATTACTGTCTGTTAAAGCTGTTTTTTTTTTGTAAGTGAGGAGACAATGTGGAGTTCCATCTCGGTTTATTGTTTTCGTATTTTTATTTGCCGATCTTTGAGATTCTTGAGCTCGAGATGAAGTTAGAGGGAGGGATGGTTTTCGTCTCAACATCACCCGGGTACAGGCACTGCCGTGAGTTGTTCAACGAGGGCGGGTTGTGAAAGAGATCCCTGCATTCCGGTTCCTGTACCTGCCGGGATTCAAATAACCGCGTCCCGGATCCACCAGCATGGCCACTGCCCTTTTCAGGAAACAGGATGTTTGAAATCGCCCTCCTACCGACATGTTTTGGCGGCTGCGCGTTAAGCGTGTTCCACTCAACCGCGCAGGAGGGGAGAAACTGGCGGCTACCCACTCGCCGCGCTGGGCGGACTGAGAGTCTTTGGTCGGTCGAGCCTTGTATAAGTTGAACGTGACCTATCACATCCCTGTTGTAAATTTGGAGTGAATACTGTCTAAACCAGGAGTTTGATTTTACTTATTGATCAAAGGACGGTACATTGTGAGAATGAAGGAATCATAAAAAAATTATTACGTGAAAGCAGCATCTGTAAGGTGGGCGGCATTTTGTATCTCGCTTATTTATCTATGTGATTTTATTTTTCTCTCGTTTTTTTTAAAGGAAGTGTTCGCCAACCACGTTTTCCAGGTTGTATGTTATTCTAAAAGAATTTTTTTTTACTTAAACAGAGGCAGTCTCCAAGCTGTCTTTATTTTTTAACCAAGTGTTTCAATGTGTAAGAGAATGTGTTCTGATGTTCGTCACCTATTTATCTGTATCCTGGCTAGTTGTTTTTTCGTTACTTCTTAGTTTAACTTATAAAGGTTTACATTATATTATTTCTCACCTACAGAGAATGGAGTAAAAGTTTATTTATTTTTTTATCAAAAACCAACCTCTTAGGCTCCATTTACCAAGACCGCTTAATTTCAGGTACCTACGCCACTCTCATCGGATATCGAGCTGCCAGGGTGGTTGTTGAAGAATGTGTTAGTGGTTGGGATTGTTTTGTGATTCGGGTCCTCTTTGAAAATTTGCCAATCTAGGGCGTTGGGTCACGACTCACCTGGCGCGAATTATTTCCTTTTGTTCGGTGGATAATAAGGAAGGGAAGTAATTCAAAGTCTTAGAGTCAGTATAAAATAACAGAAAGGAATAAACCGCCAATTTCTGAGCCTCAATAAATATATTTTAAGGGCTGAAAATCTCCGTTTTGCTGGTAATTTTATGAAATAAATTGATTTAATTACTTTATAATTTAGATGAATTTCTTGCTCCTATGATTGTCATCCAATTTTCAACAGGTAGTGGAAGCAACCCGATAACAGAAGATCCATTGTGTCTGCAAGTGAAGGAAATATTAGGCAATGCCATTGAGCCAATGGACAACGCATATGATGACGACGCTCTGGAAGAGAATGGAAAGAAGACCTGGATGTAGTGGAATCAAGAGCAAATCCAGAATTAAATTTTTAGCTCCAAGGAAACGGGAATAGTGTAGAATTCACAGCAGAAAGTAATCAAGAACCTTCAAATGAGAAGTAGTCACTTTTTCTGTAGAATCTGGTTTCGGAAATGTGAAAAATCATATTAGTTTTTGTCTAATAAAAATGTTTCATTTTATTGCAGGCAGTGCATGAAGAAGATGACTGGTCGGGATGGAATCCCACTCTACTGAAGACGGAAAGGAGTCCTATTTTGAAGATACATGGCAAAGTGCAATGTTTCGTTTCTTCAGAGAAGTCCACGGAACAGGAACGTCTGTACAAAGTCTTACAACAACGATTGGATAGGTCGTACCAGAAAGAACCAGGTATCAAACCTTTGAAGGAATCTGCAGCTTTAATCCAAGCAAAACTGGATTACCTCGAAATTATGAAAAAAGAGGCGCTAGAAAAAGCTGAATAAGAAAAACCGTTATTGCGAAATGCATTCATTGAACAGGATCTAAAAATCCAACTGTTGCGCAGACAGCTAAAAGATCTTGATTCCGCTTAAAGAATGTTTATTGAGTTCCCTCAATCTTCGGGAAAAAACAAATGTAATTTTCTTACTTAATTTCTTTTGTTCGAATTTAGGAAACAAAATTCTACTGTGTTGCACGCTGCCAACAAATTTTTTTATAAATACACAGTAATATTGGATTTTCATAATTTTTCTTCGTTTTTGAATGATGTTAAAGTGACTACGCTCTGATGCATTGTAATACTGTTCCAAGTTTTAAACATTATGTCACCTTCCATCTGTGATCTTACTACTAAGAAAAACCAAAGACATGAATTGTGTTATAATAGTTGTTCCAGGTGCAAATTCAAAATAATTTTCAATAATCTAGAACATTGTCTCGAAGAAAACAAACGTAATTTAGTTTCCTAATTTCTTTTGTTCGAATTTAAGAAACATTCGAGTGATTTGCACGCTTCCGACAATTTTTTCTATATACACATAACGTTATTGTATTTTTATAATTTTCCTTCGTTTTTAAACAATGTTTTGTACACTACAAACGATATATTCTATGACAAATAAATATATTGAAAAATGTATATACTCAGGAAAATACTCAGCAAATAAAAGAAAAAATTTTAAAACACATTTCTGTTCTTCCATTAGAATTCCCCATTGTCCATTACAACAGGATAAATATAATATAAAATGATAATTCCACCTTCAGATATCGAATCGAAGGTGGAGTTACACAATTACTCGCGCATTCGCAAACGGCATATGTTCATTCCACTTACATACACTGCAAACTCAATCTCATTCCGGTTTCAGGCTCGGGTATCGACGGCCTTGGAATCAGATTGAGAGAGCTGAAACGTAAACAGTCAGGGCCAAATACATGCGAATAACCGACGCCAACTGAAGCGCAGTTGCGAAAATCTATGCTGGGGTACTACTGCCCACTTTCAATGCACGGCAGTGGCGGGTGGAATGAGATTGAGTTTGCAGTGTGAGTAAGACTCAGCAAAATGCATCAATAAAAATTTGTACTGAGGAAGTGCTCGCAACGATTGTCAACCGGATACAAAATTCGCATTTTCTCATTATCATCTTTGATGAAACAACAGACAAAGCTCATATTTCTTAAATGATGCTCGTCTTACGCTACTCGTATGAAGATACAGTTCAATAAGGTTCTGTAGGATTTTTGATGGTCCATAATTAGATTGGTTTGCTGCCCAGAGATAAATGATCAAATGTAGAGGAAAATCTGTGTCATCATGGCTAATAACCCATTTGGGATCTAAATTGTCAGTTGTGAATTGGGGAGGAGTGTCGATTGATGCTGTGCAACAGTTAAAATTGGATCTCGAATTTTGTGTAAGTGTTACAAGAGATGGATGTACTGTAATGATCTCCGAAGTATTTGATGCAGTAGCAGAGATTCAGAAGGAAGCAGTCAATGCTCAGTATTCGCCTTGTCTACATCATAAATTGAATTTATCGATTTCGAAATCATCTTCTGTACAGCTTATCAGAAATACTATTGGTACGATGAAAGTACCATTGTTTTCTTTAAATTGTCATCAAAACGTTCACGTGAATTGAAGTTGATTACGGGCAATCAATTCTTGTGACTTTATGAGACTAGGTGGGTAGAAAGACATGACGGTGTTTTAAAATTCACACTCTCGCTCCCTAGAATAATTGCAACTCTGGAGCTCATTAGCTTTCGGGAAGACTTTGGAACGTCGGCCAAAGCTTGATATATGAAGCAATCACTCAGCGATGGTCAGTTCATGATTGATACAATCTGTCTTCCTAGCTCTACTCTCCCTTCCACTTTTTGCTCCTCCTTTCCTTATTTTATAGTTAAAGCTGTTCTCTGAAGCTCAGCTTTCTCTGCCTTCTTTCTTATTCTGGCTCCCTTTTTAGCCCCTAAAGCTGATTTCTTTACCTCAGCTTTTTCTGGTCGCTGTTTATCTTTGCCCCTGCCTCCAGTAACAACACTTTCTTGCGTTCTTCTTCTTGTTGATGGTATTGCATACATGTTTTGGATATAGACACTGAAGGTACTTTGTATTTAGTTTTTTTCTTTGTATTTCGTCATTTCGTGTTTGTGCTGTCTGGACAAAATAAGGCCTTTTCGGAAGGAAATGGTATATTCCGAGCTTTTAGAATAATGCGATTGTTTTGATAATTTTCTTTCAGACCATCATCCAGATTTTCTTCTTCGGCATCATAATGCTACGTAGTAGGAAGCCACCAGTTCTCAGAATCACGCTGTATTGCTGTAGAATCATTGACCTTCGGTTCAGCATGAGTTTGACCCATAGTAGGAAGTCCTAAGTTTTTAGAATATTGAGTTATCGATGGCTCCCGCTTCGGCATGAGCATGCTCCTGAGGAAGACTTCCAGAAGAATCAGTGAAAAATGCTCCTGGTAAGGTCGGAGTCTACAAAATACCTTACATTGTAATCAAAATGGATGCTTCAGTTGATCCGCCGCTTTATATGTTTCGGCTCAGTGTGGATGCTCTAAGAGGAGGAGACTCTGCAACATCCATGGAAATGACACACTATTTTCGTTTTTAAAAACAAAATCATAATATTGTCGGAACCATCCTCCTGTTGTTAGTTCACTCCATGCACTGGCATCACCTCTTGGATCCTTTTAGAAGAGATCCCCGAATCATCCATTTGGGACACAGGACTTGCGATTGGTAGCCTTACATCTTCACCTCCAAGCTGGGGATGTATTATTTCTCAAGCTTCTTTCTCGAGATCTTGTCTGGCAATACTGTTATCTGCAACAACTGCTTCACTTTGTGTTTCCAGACCTTACCAAAAATCGAAAAGGCTCTGAACTTCAACATTCCCCGATCACGAATTGCCCGACGATTCAAATGCCATTTTGTCCGCAGAAATTTGCTGTTTAAAAAATTGCGGATGAACTTCAAATTCCTCTCTAAATTCTTCTGCAAAAACTGCGAGAAGTTGCGATTCGTGATTGTTCTTTCCAATAAGAGTGCAAAATTCTTGCGACACAATCTTCCTCCTCAATTTTCCAGTCGCCAATTCTGAATAACTTTTCTCCATTCCTTCTTTAAAGGACTGAAGACTAAAACATCCATCGGCTGAAGAATTTAGGTCGAGTTGAGATGCAGAGCCGCGAGAATGATTTGGTTCTCGAGGCAGAATCGTCTCGTGGCCAATGTTATATGAGACGAATGGCCGTCGAGGAACAGAGCAAAAGACAGTAGAATTTTCTCTTTAAACAACCAGGGATGAAAAACGTTTTTGATGTATTCGAAAAAAGTTCTCCCAGTCATACAACCATTATCAGAGGTTCCAAGCCCCCACGTCTTTGGTACTGATTCTTCAATATCTGCAGAAATTCGTTTTTTTTTTAGAAAACTACCATTTCAGGTGCCAACTGTTCAGCTGCATTTCCAATAATTAACGTCGTAATGCATTCTTTCTTATCACAATTTACGAAGTTTTATACTGTCTTATCACCTCTTTTGATTAGAACGCAGGATCGTTTCAGCAAAGGAAGAAAGCAGTTTCGTCGCAATTGAAGATCCTTATACCATCAAGAAGTACATGGGTCAAACATTTTGAGACAAAATAATCCCAGACTTTATTAAACAAACCTAGAAGGACTTCTTCAGTTACCGAAGCATGACTTTTAGACAAATTCCGAGCTACTCGCTTTGAAATTTCTGGATGTAGTTCAAGAAAACCTTACCACGATCTGCCTGGTATTCCATTTTTAAAATTGCTGGATTTTTTCAGTTCTCTTGCAAGAAGTTTTACGCTGTCCAAAAGTTGATCTTCGGTAACGGGAAATCTGACTTTTGCTACGTCAAACATCCACTGAACCAGCTGATTCTCCTCTTGCACTGACAAAATAGGGTCAGAACCCATTTTTCGTACAAGTGGAACTCGTTCATATTTTATCCCTTTATCTTTCTTTTTTTTTTAATTTCCAGAGTTTCAAAGTCTAGAATATCTGGTATTTCCGTTTGAATTCCCGCATCGCATTAATCATTCTTGTAAATATACCTGTTGCATGTTAAAAGTTATTATTGGTACAGCGTCAGGATTGAAATAATCTACTTGACACTCTTTATTTTTCTACATTTTTTCAACATTTATCTCCATAGACTCAATTTATTCACTGATTATATTGTTGAGGCTGTTATCAAATTGTTTCTTGATATTACTGATCAATGTAGCAATGCTACTATTACATTATTTTTCGAATCATAAATCAATTACACCTAAAATCAATCAGTACTCATAATAGCATTCTTTGAAAAGAGAGCACATTATTATTTTTTTTTTTTGTGTTTATGCATGTACTAGCTCATAACAGATTTCTTATTTATTTTTGAAGCAAGGTAGATATAAGGAAACAAAATTGGTGCATAACTTGGGTTGGATGGATCATCTAATTCTATATCGTCAGCAAAACGATGATTGCATATCACATGATGAGATTATCGAACCCATTGAGAGCTCTCAATGCTGAAAAATATTCATATTTATGTCACATCATGCTATATAACACAGTTTGATTTTTTCCGAGTGACAGCTTGATTTGAAAAAATGTTACGAATAAAGACGCTCGAGAGCGGGGTAATGTTAACTTACTTTTTCCTCTTCACAGCAGCTATCCATCTTTTTTCAATATTCTATGGAATGCATAAGAGATGCAATTGAAACACGCGCCCGCTGTTCTCGTCACTCGTCACCCTGCGCGCTGGCATTGTTTGTTCTAGCCCCTCCCACCGGCAGCTCACAGCGAATAACAAGCCTCTACGTCAAGCATAAGTTAATTGCACTTTCCGAAATTTCCTTTCAGCGTTAAAGGAACACTTTAACGGTTAAAATGCAATCGTTTGAGAATTGGAGCTGAAAACAAACGGTTTGGAAACATCGAAGTGTTCAAGGTTACATGTATGTGCGCAGGCGTGGAAGAGGAACACCATGCTTCTAAAATGTAATCCTTTCACCATTAAATTGCATACTCTATAGTTCAGACGACATCATTTCAGCGTTAAACTAGCTCGTTTAAGAGTAAAAAGAATCTGCTTTCAAAGTATCTTACTCTTGAGTTCAGAGGACCGGCTTCATCGTTGAAAGGGAATTTCTGAGAGTGTAGTTAACGGCTACGAATATGGAAAAGGTGATAGTTTGGTTCTTCAATCTAAAGAACCTATTTGTCTTTTTTTTGCAGTCTTCGAGACGTTTTCATTCGAAAGAAGTTTTTTATTGGAAATTCACAAATAAAAATAAAACTAAGTGTTTGATCATCGAGTGTAGCTTATGGTACATCTACATCTTCTGTCATTATTGCTTGCAATTCATCAAGAGCTTCGATTTTGTCGATGTGATGCAGCAGAGACATTTTGATTTTGGTAAGTTGTTTGCGAAATTATCGACCTATTTGGAGTCTCAATGATGGATCCCACTACTCCTCTTCTTCGTTTCCATTCGCAATGACCATATTTTCTTTTTCTAGAAATCATAAACATTATATGAGTAAAGATAATATTATAAGTTGAAAAATTTCCGGGAAGATTCAAGCTGAAAGACTCAATATGTGCAAAATATAAAAACTGCGGTAGCTACCTACTGTAATTTTTGTATGTTTGCTTAAAAATTGGAGCCATTTCCCAAACAGGGACATAAGTAATATTCCAGTCACAATTTGAAAAGAAAAAATGCAGGTTCTGTATCGCATTCTGCAACTTGTTAATAGGGTTCCGACTTCCAATTTATTATAAAATTAATCTATATTTATTAGTAATATCTATAATTATATATATGTGTGTGTGTGTGTGTTGCAGCATTTAGTACTTATTTAGAATTTCATTAAAAGACACATACTTATTTCTACATGTTAAATACCCATTGTGATTAACAAACATACATAAATTTAGATTTTTAATCATTTTCATTAAAGTTCTATCAGAATAAATCAAAATATCATGAATATGAATTGTTTAACGCTTTCAAATGTTGTTCGGAATATGTAAAATTCGTGAATGCAGCGATACATAGCATTTTTAGAATAATTTTGATTGAAATGACTGAACGGGGCTAAAATTCTTGTGCGGCGCAATTCATTACAGATTTTTGATTCCTTCTCCTTCTTTTGTTCATTCAAACTTTTCTGGTAATGCAAAAAAAAGGAAAAAATGAAACTCGATCATAAGAATTTATCACTGAATTTTCGTTACTATCATTCTACGAAATAATGTAAGCAAATCCCTATTGCCAGCATTTATCGTCAAAGAAGGATCAGTTTTTTCTTATCATTCTGAACAAACTATCCTGTCAGTAATTTTGATTGAAGAAAATTTGACAACCGGTATTTGTTCATGATTTTTTAAATCAAATTATATGACCAAATACATATTATCGGCATTCATGGGCAAAATGGGATTGTTCTTTCTTTTTGATCAAGACAAAACATCTTGTCAGTGGTTTTAATTTTTTGAATTTTCCAACCGAAATTCGTTCATAATTTTTTCCAACAACTTACATAGGCGAATGCACACTATCGGTTTTTTGTTCAGAAGAAAAAACTTTTCTTCTTATTCTGTACAAACCATATTAAAAGAAAAAATAATAATTAGGAGAAATTTGTCAACTGATTTTCAAATGATTAAGTTCAAAAAATTATAAAAAACTATTGAATCACGAATTTTCGCCAATAAAAATGACTGACAAAACAGTCTGTATAAAATTAGAAGACAAAGCGATCCTTTTTCGCCCGTAAATGCCGGAAATGGGCATTTGTTTATAAAATTCATTAAACAAAATTAAAAACAAATATCGGTTGTCAAATTCTCAATTAAAACCAGTAACAATGTATTTTTCGAACAGAATAAAGATAAAAAACGATTCTTTTTGTCGATAAACACCGATAATTTGCATTTGTTTATATATTTTATTGAAAGGAATCATAAACAAATATCGAACGAGAAAAATTTCCTGAAAAAATTCACTGATGAGATAGTTTGTACATAATAGGAAGAAGTAACGATTCTTTTTTTATTTATGGATGCCGAAAATAGTTAATATTTTTAGTTCATAACAATTACATTGACAAGTCAACTTTTTTCCATGTATGCATCCGTGTGCATCGAATTCGAGCAATATTGATCAGGGAAAATTTTTTTCTGAAAATTCGAACGTTACATAAAAATTTCAATAAAATAAAATCCAAAAATCGGCTCTCATAATTTCTTCCAGAATTGCAAGCTTAATTTAAAGAGAGAATTCGGAAATCTGTAAAGAATTGCGCTCTACAAGTTATTTTGAGGCCCGATTTTCAATTTAATCCGACTGTGCGCTAGGGCGAACTTTTTCCCCTTTCACGTTTATTCAAAATTTCACATGAAACTAGAAAACTCTTTACTTTTTTCTGTATCTTTATTCCTGTTCTTCCATTTGATACTACGTAAAGAAATCAAGAATTAGGAGCTCTGTGTGGCATCCCTTCGTGCGTTGTCGCACTTCGGGTTGCCGTATGGTAGGCGCAGATAACTCACATTCAAAACTTTTGTTTAACTGAAGGAATATAAAAACGTTGATATAAATATTAGAGACGTTAGAAAGAGTGTTACGTTTTTTTCTTAAATCGTGAACAAACTGTTTAAAAAAGCATAGAAATATGCTCTAGCGTCCGTGTGACAAAAAAGTAACTTCATGGTTTCGCAATCGCGTAACCGTTTCAGGATGTCTAGCAAAATTCAATTCGCGAAATTTCCCAGACCAAAAATAACATTTTTCCCGGTTTTTTTGTGATGTGCTTAGCTATTTCAGAAGTGAGTTCGATTGATAAGAGAAAGGTTATAAAGAATTACTAAGAGGAAAAAATATTACAGAAAATAGTTTGAAATAGGCAATCAAATGTATTACAAAAATAAGATATTTATTACTTTGAAACTAAACTATAAAACCAGAAAAGACCAACGTTTAGCAGGGCACAAGAAACATTTAAAAATGTAACACTGCATATTAAAAATATATTTCCTCTATTTATTACATCCTTTCTTTCAGATTCTCTTTGCTTGTTTTCTCCCTTCGGTTCTTTCGCTTTTCTAAGTAAATCCTCCTTGTAAAACGCATGTGCGTTTCGACCTGCATGTGTCATCGTTTTTCTACGATAAAAGATTTCGCATCAGGCAAGGAATCATATACCAAACGTTGAGCAATGAGACTTTTTTCTTGGAGATTTTAAACTAGGCACTCCTTGTTAATTGAGAAGCCCCTTTCTAGTGCTGCGTTTTCACGAAAAAGAATAAGTACTATTTTCACAAAACAGAAAAGATCTGAAGACGGAGAGTATGCTTTTAGCGTATTAACCCAAAATCAATCCAAACGGCATTCACTTTGTCGGTAAGTCTTGAAGCATTCTTTAGCATGAGGTGGATTGGGTAAGGCTTTGAATTCTTTTTTTGCATTTTCAGCCTTCGTACTAGAAATCCATTTTTTAGTAACCAGGACATCCAAGGTTTTGGTTACACTTCGGAGAGCGATATTGGGATGATCGCAAATCAAACTTGGATTTAAGCAAGAAAAATACCCTGTTAGTTTGTGATTAAGCGGAGATCTTTCTTGCATTCTTTTGAGAATAGCAACAAGAATATTCCGGCAGTCTTGATGAAAAGTTATATAGTCTTAGTCAAGATCCTTCAAGTCTGGAGTATTCCTAAGGCACGGTGTGCCCACTCTAATAAAGATTGTGGCAGTGCAAAATCAGCGACTCCAAGGGGACGTGGCAAGAACTATTACGCATGGCAGCGCTCCCCCTCCACCCCCTTCCTCTAATCCCATAATAGTAGGGCGCGAAGTTTGAAAATATACGAGAACCACTCAAAAAATCGAATTGATTAAATCAAGAAAAAACATGATGAATGCAAAAGTAAAAAGAAAGAACAATCTTCAACAATTTTTCACTTTTGCATTCAACATGTTTCTTTGCAAATAATTCATCTCGATTATTATAATGCTTCTCGTATATCCTGCAATCAAATTAAAATAAGAATAAGGTAAGTTAGGAACTTCGGAAATAAAAAACATGAAGAGGGATTAACTTTTTATAACTCTATGTATTTGAGAAATTATAAAAAGGATGTCAAAGAATACATTGTGAAGGTAACATTATATATTCTTAATAAATATATACCCAATGCAGTTATTTTATGAACTGCAGATGAGGACGTTTTTATCCGAATATTTCTCCTTGAAAACTAATCAGTTTCCCTTGGAAAGTCTACTATAGTATTTTTGAATCCAAATTTTTCTCTTTTGGTAAGAAAGTATTCTGATATTCCTAACTATTTCCGAAAAAATTCGTTTTTATTTGGTTGAGGATTGATGTTCTAATTTTTCATTTATTGATTTTCCTATTCATTGGAAATTTATATCCTAAGGTTTGAAAAATTTGAAAATTTTGTTCGAAAAATTAAAACCTCTCTTATTCCATAAAATCTTATATACTTTGTTGTAAAGTCGTCTCTTTTGTCGTTTCGTTCAAAATTTGTCTTTTTTTATGAGTAACTTCTCTTTTTTTAAATGACAATACTCTATGGATTGAAAATTCAAGGTCTCCTGAAATACACGTTTTTTTAGTTTGAAAATGACCATCCAATGGACAATTTAACGGTATTTGGTTGAAGGTAAATTGTTCTTTGTTTGATACATCGTTTTTTTCGTCGAAAAATCAGCTTTCTTGGATAAAAAACTACTTACTTCATTAAACATTCATTTTTCCATTGGATATTCAACTATTTTGTGAGAAATTTGTTCTTTTTCAGTTGAAAATTATTCTTTTAACTCTTAAATCAACTAATCTATTATTTATTAGAAACAAATCTTTTTTTTCTCAATTTTAGAATTTAAATAAAGTTATTTGTACTTTGATGCAAAATAATCTCTTTTTTTGTAGGAACAATGATCTAATCGATCGAAAATTTAACCACCTTCTTAGAAATTAAATTGTTTAGTTGAGAACGCATTTTATCAGTTAAGGACCCACCTCTTTCTTACTAAATTAAACTGATTCGTTAGGAACTGCAAAATGAACTATTTTGTTTCCGTTAGAAATCTATCGCTCTTAGTTAGAATTAAACTATTTTGATGAAAAGCTGCCTTTTTTGACTCTGGTTGGAAATTCTTCCATATCCGGTTTTCGTTTTTGACGAAATAATCTTCAATCGCTGAAAGATGAACTCTATTGTTGATCCATAGACCTGGGAGCACTGGCTACAGCTCCTGAAAAAATAGAATAAATAAAATATGAGAAAGAGCGCATTGCAGAGAACAGCAATTCTTTCTATGACTTATATAGACAAGTTTTACCTACATTTAATTGACCTTGTCTCCGGAGGGTCAAGAAGGTATCAGATTTCTCAGTAAGGATAAATTGACATTGACCTCATGGAACCTCATGGAACCTCAGCTTCAGGTTTTTTTCTGCAAAATAAATCAAAGTTCAGATTAGCTGTTGGAGTATATTAAACAATTTCCGATATGTCCAATAAAATTTTGCACTTCAAATCCAAAAATATGTTGTCGAAATTCCTTACTGTTTCTCAAATCCAGTCTTCGTTTGCGAGTAGCCAGATACTTTTTATGTGCACGATTCTCCATTAAATTGCCTTTTTTGACAAAGGTTTGACAAGTTAGTATCCTATTTATATGATTGGACCACCTGAAGATGCAATTTAAAACGATGCATTCGTTAAATCGTGTAGCGATCAGTGTCCGATGCTGGTTGCAAGAAACCCATTCGAAATCTATTCTTGATAGGAGGAATTTTACAAGCCGTTTTCTCAATTGACGTTGCCAGCTGATTCGTGGTAAATGACGGTTTATAAGGTTTACTGCTCGAGTAAATCCTCGCTCGAAAAAATCAGCACTTGCTACATTGACTGCCTCAAAATGATTTTTTTGCAATAAGGAAACATTTTCGTTGTTTCGTACGTCGTCACAAAAAAATATTCTTTTGCAATCCTCGCAGTCTTTTATTCCTTCGATTTTTGCGAGCACCTTCTTAGCGAATCTTCCTGCTGACTGCAGCCGGCTTGCTACTCGCAAGGGTGACCATTTTTCCTTAAGAACTTCTTCCGGATGACTCTGCTCGTCAAATTCATGAGACCTCGTACCACTGCTTTCGGTGTTGGTGTTTTCTGCTCCGGTAAAAGTACCTAAAGAGGCTGACGGTGTAGCTTCATCGTCCAAACAATTCGCCCCAATGGAATGCTTAGATGTCAAGTTTGAAATCATGAGTGCCTTGAAGAGACCCTCTGTTTGGTAGCATGTTGGAGTGTTGTAACGTAAACCATAGCTTCTGATGGAACCGAAAAAATTTTCAATGGTGTCCTGATTCACGAAACCAGGTTTCATGTGTGAAAAGCCTTTACTTTTCAAAACTTTTCACAATTCTGGCATGGAACGAAGATTATGCTTCCAGTTTACGAAGGATGGAGGATTTGGAAGTGGCACTTTCTTGTCCTTAGAAACGTATCGCATATTTTCCATTTCCTCTAATGTTTTCTTCCAGAATTCCAAATGTGGACTGGTATCGCTTACCACTTGCGTCAAAGGCTTCTCCTTTACTATCGGATCTATAGTGCTCCTCCTCGCATTTATGGAATCAAACCTTTTGTCAGCAAAGTCAGCATACTTAGCAGTATGAATGGCACTTTTTTCCATGTCAATTGGTCCTTCGGTTGTGATGATAGGCCCTGCAGAGAAAATGCACATCGAATACTTTTCTCATACCTCAATATTTACATGCGCACTACAGGAATACGCAACAAAAAAAATTAAACATTTTACTTTACGATTTGAATAGAAGAAAAAAACATGAATGCAAATGTGAAAAATTAAAATTACTTGAAATAGATCTTAGAACTCGAGTTAAAATTAATAGAAGTAAATTCCAAAAAAAATGAATCACCATTAAATTTCGTCGTAGTTTCCAACCATCGTGCCATTGACCGACTCAAAACTTGTCTACTAAACAAGACCTTCATCTTTCGGATTCTCCCAATCTTGACGTGATGCCTCGTAACTTTCGGTATGTTTCGATACATTTTGTCACTTCCGACATCCATTTCGTACGCTTTTTCAAAGTACTTCCATTCTACAAACTGTCTTGGAATCAATGGATCTTTTTTGGCTTCTCTGAAATTCGTTTCCAAATCCTTGGTTAACAAATTGTTACGATCACCTTTATCCAGGTGTGGACCGCCGAATAATGCGATGATTTTGACGCCACTTATTTCTATTATCGCTTTTTTTGATTCTGGAAAGTGGAATTATGGAATAAGTGTAAATACATAGATAATTTTTATTTTTATGATGAGCATATTTTATTCGATCATACTATAGGAAGAGCATACCTGGTTCAAAACCTTTGCGGTAAAAATTTTCCTCGTACTGTTTTCGTAATTCTTTGACGGCTCTAACATTAGAGGTACCTTGATCACAAACCGTTACAACCAGCTCGAGTCCAGTGTCTCTCGCCAACTTGACGTTTTCTTTAATGCATGACATCAACTGATCATATGAAGTTTGAGAACTACAAAAATAGTACGAAAGTGGAAGTTTGGTGTTCCTTAGTAACCCCCTAATCATAAAAACGAAGATGTGGTCTGCAAAGTTACTAGTGCGTCTATTCCCAAAGTCTTCGAAGCCGATTATTTTATCTTTCTTGTAGTCATAACAGAGGTGAGTCTTCAAGAAAGCTCCATCCCACATCAAAAGCTGTACTTTTTGTCTCTCGTCTTTCATGTCTGCCACACAATTTTTCAAAAGTTGTGCTACGTTGGGATTGATGCCCGTATCGAGCTCGATTTTTGTCAACTCACGCTTAACAGTAGTTACGGAAGGCAAAATAAAAATCTTGTGCATGAATCTGTAAGTAGAAGGCGAATGCTTGTACAGACTGAGGGCCATAAGTTTATCGTCTAGCGTGAATCTTCTGCCACGAGGTTTCTTTTTCACGTTTCGCAATTGCATTTCTACCAATAAACGTTGCGTTTTGGAAAGTTTTTCTAGATTCTTCGTGAATTCTAAGTATTGTCGCACTGGAGAATTCTTCGCATTTTTCTTCAATCTATACATTAATGACATTATAGTACAAAAATCAATAATACATTGTGTCCCAAAATAATTAAAGGTTTTTTTCATGTGAAATTTTTCACCTCTATGTATATTAATCAATCGACCATCTAGAGATGAAAAAGAAATTTATAGATGTATCCATTAAAATATTGTAAATCGATCAAAATAAAAAAAATAAAACATTCATGAATAAGAATATTCAAAGTTAATCAAAATTAAACTAAGATATTCATTAGGCGTAACACTCAAAATCAATCAAAATAAACAGAATGTCCCTGCTATTATAGAAAAATAGTTTTGGGAAATTAATAGCTCCAAGATTTGATTCTGCTCGTTCGAAATTTGTCTATTCAGGAAAAATATCTATTGTTTAGTAAAAAAGAAAATTCAGATTCAATAATATGTTTATAAGTAGACAATTTTGGTGCATAGAGAGTCAAACGCCACGAAGACATCCTTCTACAGACTGAAAAATGAGCCCTTCTTACTGATTATGACTCTTTTTTTTGATTGTGTATAAAAGTGGGTTGAAATCCTGCGCTCAGTCTGCGCCAAGTATGCGCTACTGAAAATTTTCAATTTTAACGCTCCAAACGGTTCAAAACTGGTTGAAACGAACACAGCGGTATATAATTAGGTCAACACATAAGGTTTCATGGACCCAAAATACCCCTAAAAACTGTAAGCCGCCCTTAAGCATAATAAAAAGTTTCACTTGTCCCAATAAAGTGTCCACTTTCCAGATGGTCTCAAAATGTGTCTTTGGAACCCCCACCAAACAGATCCAAAAATAAAAAAAATTCTAGATGAGGGAACTTCTCTAGGGTAAAAAAACCACAACTCTTAAGGCCATGTTAAACATAGGTCACGTGACCCAAATTATCGATTTTTTTGCAACAACTCACGTCCGCACCGAAATAGATATCGAGATGATTCTTTGGGGAAAGACTTAGAAAACAAAAACTACGTTTGTATACAACATTTGGTTCAAAATTTTGAAAGAAAATTCGCAAAAAATTTTTTCGTTGAAAATTTTGAGTAAAATGTTATATACAAACGTTGTTTATTGTTTTCTAAGGCTTTTCTCGAAATATCAACTCGATATCTATTTCTGTGTAGACGTGAGTTGTTGCAAAAAAAAATATGTCGGTAAGGTAGGAATCGGGTAAGCTCAATATGGCCTTAACGAAAAAAAAATCACCAAAAACAGAAAGTGTCCACTTTCTAGATGGTCTCAAAATATGTCTTTGGACCCCCCAACGAACATAGCCAAAAATTAAAAAAATTGTAGGTGACAAAAGTTTTCTAGGGTGAAAAAACCACAACCCGGTAACAAGAAAAAAAATTCACCAAAAATACACTAAGAAAGTGTCCACTTTCTAGATGGTCTCAAAATGTGTCTTTGGACCCCCCAACGAACATAGCCAAAAATTAAAAAAATTGTAGGTGACAAAAGTTTTCTAGGGTGAAAAAACCACAACCCGGTAACAAGAAAAAAAATTCACCAAAAATACACTAAGAAAGTGTCCACTTTCTAGATGGTCTCAAAATGTGTCTTTGGACCACCCACCAAACATATCAAAAAAATTGTAGATAAGAAAAGTTTTCTAGGGTCAAAGAACCACAACCCTTAACGAAAAAAAATCACCAAAAATACCCTAAGAAAGTGTCCGCTTTCAAGATGGTCTCAAAATGTGTCTGTGGAGCCTCCACCAAACATATCTAGAATTTTCTTCATTTTTGGACATGTTTGGTGGGGGCCCAAATACACATTTTGAGACCATCTAGAAAGTAGACACTTTCTTAGAGTATTTCTGGTGAATTTTTATCGTTAAGAGTCGTCGTTTTTCACTCTAAAAAACTTTCCTCATCTACAATTTTTTTTATTCTTGGATATGTTTGGTGGTGTGTCAAAACACACATTTTGAGACCATCTAGAAAGTAGACACTTTCTTAGGGTATTTTTGTTTAATTTTTGTCGTTAGGGGTAGTGCTTTTTTTACCCTAGAAAACTTCCCTCATCTACCATTTTTTCTATTTTTGGATATGTTTGGTGGAGGTCCAAAAACACATTTTGAGACCATCTAGAAAGTGGAAACTTTCTTAGGGTATTTTCAGTGGATTTTTTTCGTTGAGGGTTGTTTGTGGTTTTTCACCCTAGAAAACTTTCCTCATGTACAATTTTTTTTATTTTTGGATATGTTTGGTGGGGGTCCAAAAACACATTTTGAGACCATCTAGAAAGTGGAAACTTTCTTAGGGTATTTTCAGTGGATTTTTTTCGTTGAGGGTTGTTTGTGGTTTTTCACCCTAGAAAACTTTCCTCATGTACAATTTTTTTTATTTTTGGATATGTTTGGTGGGGGTCCAAAAACACATTTTGAGACCATCTATAAAGTGGACACTTTCTTAGGGTATTTTTGGTGAATTTTTTTCGTTAAGGGTTATGGTTTTTCACCCTAGAAAACTTTCCTTATCTACAATTCTTTTTATTTTTGGATTTGTTTTCTGAGGGGTCTAAGCACACGTTTTGAGACCATCTAGAAAGTGGGAAACCTTATGTGTAAAAATAATTATATACTGCTGTGTCCGTTTCAACAAGTGTTGAACCGTTAGGAGCGTTAAAATTGAAAAATTTCAGGAGCGCAGACTTGGCGCAGACTTAGCGAAGTATTCTAACCTACTTAGTATAAGACGTATATTAAGAAGAGCCATAATAATTTTTTTGCAAAAAACTAGAATTATTTTAAGAACGGTAATATACTACATGTCCTATACTGTCATATCATTTTCATAATGTGCATCAAAGGAAATATATTCACTTTGTAGTAAATTAATTTTATTTTGCATTAAATTAATTTGAGTTCGCATCAATGCATTCTGAATTCCATACCTCTGCAGTTTACTTTTAGTTTTATGCAATTGCTTCCGTAATCTAAGGGCTTCTTCATATACTTTTTTGGCCTTGGGTGTAAAATCTACACTTCGACATTTTTTCGCCATGAGTCTTCTTCTCTGCGACCTCTTACGAACACCTTCGTAGATGATTTCCTTCTTTGGCTTACCAACAGATGATTTTTTTACAATTTGAAGACTCTTCCGTAATTTTGCAGATGTTGAACTCGACGTTGTTCCTTGTGGTGCAATTATCTCAGCAGATACTGATCTGGATGCTGTTTCCTTTGATGGCACAACTTCCTTAGATGCTGGAGTTTTTTTTTTTTTTTTTTTTTTTTTTTTAAGGAGTAAAAAACGGAGAAATGCT
>WSXT02177227.1:0-21716 GCA_011762715.2 Neuroterus valhalla | reverse complement strand
AGGAGCTTGACCAGTACCTAGCCAATAATGTTATTTAGTACTGTCCCAGTGGAAAATGGAAGTACTGGACCAGTACTTTCAGAGGAGACTGCACCAGTACCAATTGTAAGAAAGACCCCAGTACTGGTTGAATTCTGAAGTCAGTACAGAACATTGTTATCATTAGGGGTTGTACCAGTATAATGCCAGTATTCGTGCCAGTATTTCACCAGTACCGCGCCAGTACCAAACACCGCCCGTCGGTACTGGCTTGATACCGCGCCAGTGGTAAATTTCCCCCTGGGTATTGCTTTGCCAGACAAATAAGACCGACAAACAGACTGACAGAAAATTTCGAGGAACACTTTTTTTCTGACCAAGTGGATCTCGAAACGCTGAAAATTTCCGAAATCTGGATAAGCCCAAATTCACATGAATCTCCCATCATAAATGATGAGATTGTAAAAAGCCTAATTCAACAATTGAAGTATGGGTACAATAAATCAATCTTTCGGAGCTGTCGTCAAATTTTGCGTTGTTTAGCTATAAATTTGAATAATTTTTCCTGCGGCATTTCTCATTTTCCAAAAAAAAACTAACAACCTTTTTAAAAACGGTTGGAGCACTTGTTAGAGTTCATTCTCTAAAACGAAGAACTCCATTTCAGGAGTCTTAGCGATTTCAAAAAATTGCTCGCAAAGTTCACATAGAAACATCGGAGTGATTCAATATAAGACCCATAAGTAATAAAAAAATGTAGATTTCATTTTATTATAAAATATTATTTATAAATCGCTATTTAAAATATTGGTGTCCTCATAATTTTGATTATCGCTCAAGATCAAGTTGCATCAATATAACACTTCGCTATAGATTCAATGATAGATGACTAAAGGTTGCAGGGTTTCTGGCGGGTTATCGATAAGCAGCGATCTGCTCACGATGTCGACTAGTATAGTTAATTAAACGTTAATTACATCAATTTTCCGGCGAACCAGCCAACAATAACGAAATTGACTACCCTCGTGGCACACTGCTATACTACTCTTTCGTCTTCGTTATTTTCGATACCCGTCAGCCGACTCCACCCCGACTGATGCTATTTTAGTTCAATAACTCCTCTTTCATTTTTTATGTTCCCGCGATGAAAACCTACACGGCTGACAAGAAAAATGGTATTTTTTGCTGCGTCGGACAGCTAAATTAACTAGTTTCAAAAGCAGCAATGAAAATCTTCTCGTCTTTGCAAAATCTGTTTTATCTAAATCAAGTTTTACTACTTACAGAATTAACCCTTTCCTTATGTATATTTCCTTATACATAGTTTTTATTTATTTACATTACCTTTTACTTCAAGGATCATTCATATCTTTCCTCAACTTCGAAGTGTGTAGAAAAATAAAAACTTTGAACTGGCATTCAGACAATGGAATAACTGATTTGCAAAAGAAATATTCTATTCAAAAATTGAGGCGCAAACATATCGTATTTTTCAGGGAAATTGGAGTATGATCGAATTTGAGTTTTGCTTGATGTGTGAAAATAAATGAAGAGAAGCTCCCGACCCAGAAATTATTTTTTAATCCTCTTCCTGCATATGGAAACGATCTGGTGAGCGCTAAACCCAAACCACGAATCGTTGCCCGAATGGTAATCGGTTCGAGCTTCAAACCAACCGAAGAGAACAGAATGCGAGAGGAAAGAGGAAATAAAATAATATATGAGAGTGAAAAAGCGGATGAAACTGGTTGAACGTTCGCTAACTTATGAACAGCATTTATGTTTATGCATTCATTGTTCCTACTATTTATTGATTTCATAATAGGTTCAAAAAAATAATCTTGGAAATTTTTAGAATACTGATCTTCTTATAGAGGGTGGATTTCCGAATAGCTTAAGTATACGGAGCCTCAAAAGAATCAGCGGTTTAAGCTATTCGGAACTCCATACCTTATAAATACTAAGTTAGTTATTTTTCAGTTTACACAAAGCGGAACTTAAGTTCTACTTTTCACTCCACACAGCAGAGCTCACCAAAAGTTAGTCGTGACAGTCACGGCTAACAGTATCAGTCGTGAAAATTACCAATATTTACAATAAATTAAATATTTTGAAAATCGGTTATTACTTTGAACTTCCATAAAGTTCTGGAAGTTTCCATAATTTTCAACATTTTTAAGAAAAACGACAATTTTTATGACAAAATTTTAAAAGTGCAAAAATCTTTCGATGAGAGCTTATAAAACATCTGATATTTTATACATAAATTTACCTTGAATCTCAAAACTTTATAAAATTCGTATTAAAATTGAAATAAAGTTCTGAAATCCCCTCAATTTGCGTAGATATCCACTTTCATAAGTGGATATTTAAAAAAAAAAAATTTTTTTTTAATACTTGACGGCAGAAAGTTGCATTAACTGTCGTGGTCATTAGCGACAACTATATGAAGTGGACCTTGTTTATATCTGAGATATAAATAATTTTCATCCTTAAGTTTTCTGATTATTTCTTTTAGACAAAAAATTTCAGTCAGGATAAACCGAAAAAGTTTAGAAAATTCTTAACAATCACTTTAAATCTTTAAAATTGTTTTGTTCAAAGATAAATAATAAGATCTAAATTCAAGAGGCATTTAGAAGATTCTCAGTGGAAATTATTTCGATAATTACTTGCGTTTCCTTCAAAGATAGCATGATCTTCAAGATTATATTAGATTCTGAAGCGAGCATTTTTAAGATGAATGGATAATTACTATTCAATTCAGGCGTAGGTGCGCCTTTTCCTAAATTAAACTTCCTTAATTCACTGAAAATATCTGTACTGTTTTGAGCTCTTTGGTTTTTTGGAACTCTCTTTGAAACAATTCCATTACTAAATTCCATAATTGAAAAAATGATCAAAAGATTAATTGAGAACATCAACTTATTTACCTCTGTCATAAAAGAACTAGACTCTCAAACAAACGATCAATATTATTTCCATAAGAAAATGTGAAGTTCTGATAAGACACTTCTGGAGAAAAAAATGAGGGGGAATTTAGTACCTACTCTTCCCAACTTCTTGAAAAGTTTAGATGCTCCTCATAACGAGACAGAAGGACATATAAGAATGGCACATATAAGAATCAACACCGCCCTAGTTCGAAAAAGTTTCCCTGGATGTGAAAATGTGGTGGTTATGGAACATGGTTATGTTGAGTAGTTTTTACAGTGACATCGTTAGGTGCGCATTTATGAGATAAGTAAATCACTTCGCTTTATTATCCATTTGCCTTTTTTTATTCCAGTGAACTCAGGGCCGTAGAGAGGGAGGGGGGAATGGGGGGATTCCCCCGGGCCCGCAGTTTCAATTCTTCACAAAATTTCAATTTTACAATTATTAGGGGGGGCCCGGTGAAGGGAGCCGTGCATGGTTCCCCCCAGGCCCGGATATGTTCTTGGCACCCCTGAGTGAACTAACTCCCCATGGGCTAGTTGCGTTAGTCACGACAACCGGTTCACGAAGAGTTCGTATATAGTTTCGGACAAATAAAACAAATAACGAAAAAGTTGCTACAATTGTCGCGACTTTGTATAAAATACTCAATGACTGACGGGAATTGTAACTAACCAACATGGAGCTCGCAAACCTACTGGAATTCGTTCGTCGAAATTGTTTTTATTACTCACGCCATATCCGTGCAGCTGCTACAAAGCATATGGGCTTTCTGCGAAACAAGCGATTCGTTGACAAAAAATATATTTCGTTCCTGCGAATCACTTTATCACAATATTACATTTTCCTTCAATCTCTTCAATACGTGCATTTTATTTTCATCCAAAAAGGTTTAAATATCTTACATTCATTTCATCAGTTTTTATTCCGATTGTACCTGATTCTTCTAAAGTATCTGGAATTTTCTGGAACACTTTGGAATATTCTGTAATGTTCTAGAACAGTTTATTGAACGTTTATTGAACGTTTATGGAACATTTCTTTATTTATGAAATTCTCAGAAACTAAACAATGGAAATAATATTCATTATAATGTTCTTGAAGCATCCGGGGTTTTGTGGATTTCTGTAATGACTAAATGTACCTAATTTTTTAGAATATTTAAGAGTTCTCTTGAACCTTGAGTAGGGTTACCATTATCGATTTTTTCGAGTTTTCGAGTACTACAATGAAACGTGAATAAAATTTTAGAATCTTGAAAAAAATGGTCTCAAAAATTTTTTGAATGCCGAAACTTTTCGAATTTTTATCCAAAATAGCTGGCTATTCAACTTGACCTGTAGTTTCCGACACCAAAAGAGTGTACTGAAGGTACGGAAAAATATAATGGGACATAAATTGTGAAATCGAAGAAGATCTACGAATTTCGTGAGAATTACTTTTTTATAGCACAAGTATTTTTTCCTTCATTCATAAAAAACTATATTAAAAATAAAGAATTGAATTTTTGGACAGTCGACACAAGCTAAGGTAAAAGCAAATAGACAAAAATTCTCTACCAGAACAATATCTAGAAATTTTTCATCAATCATTTTTTTATGGAACGCGTCGTTTCTGTTTCAATCGTAGAAAACTGAATAAAGATGGCAAAATTGAATTTCTAGAAAAACAGCACAAACTATAAAGTTCTCTACTCAAAGATGATAGTATTCTGAAAAAAACAAGGTACGAGGTATATGAAGTAACATAATATAGATTTAATGCATTAGAGCTAATGATAACATAGAAGAGTTCGCGTTTCGGATAAATCTCAATCGAGTGCGCAGCACGAGGCACGCCATGAGAGTTTATTCGTTAAAGCCGAAGAAGCTTTAACAAAAGAGAATTCATAATAATTAAATTACAGTATTCGAAATCTCGCTTTTCAGTTCTATACAAAAACGTAGGGAATTAAAAGGACCGAGAGCCTCAGGCTCGCTCAAACTTGCGAACGAAGCGAGCTGCGCGCGATGAGATTTTTTTGCAATAGGATTATAGGCGTATGAGTTCAGGCCACCTTAAGCATTTTTGTGACAGTCAATTCAAGGTAGGACTTTCATAAAATCACAAAAAAAAATTATCTGCACTAACGATGCAGTGCACTCTAAATTCCTTGGACCGATATTATGGTCCATTGAGCTGGAACCTGGTCCAAGCAGCGGTAAAAAAAAATCTCGTCCAATGGACCGGAATTCTCGTACATTTCCTGTTCCAAGCAGTCAGGGCTTAGGGCCATCTGAAGCATTCGCAGGATAAATGCATAATATTAATCAACAGTATTTTGAGGAAGTGTAGATTTTTTCATTGTGAAAGATGGGCCATTTTTGAACATAAAGACTAATTAATGGAACTCCTTCCATTAATTAGTAAGTTAGATCAATAGATTATTAGACTTTTCCGCCCGTATCTGAAAATAAATGCAAAATATGCACGCGCGTGTTCGAACGGTTCGCGTTGTGTGTACGCCAGTGTTGATTATCACAGCTCTCACCATGCTTCCGCTCGTTCTCTCGGACCCTCTCATTCACGACCGACATTCCCATAAGAGCGTCAACTGGGAGATATGTAGTTCGGGTTTCAGGTTAGCGATAACTTCACTTTTATCAACACTTCGGGAATAATTGCATTTTTTTATACAAAACTATAATATGAAAAATATAACAAGAGATTCTATTTACATTATTAACTTTTCCCCGATGGTTCACTTTTCTCTGATGTACCCTTCTTGGAAAAAGTTAAATCACCTTGTGATTGTTTAATTGCACATTCAAATTCTGCCAATTTGCTGTCCGAATGGCAAACAACCGTGATTTCTGAAACTTTCACAACTCGTAATTGTACATCAATTTTATCTCATCTAGAATAAGCCATTCACTTGATGTTATCTCTGAAAAGACTCAAATTGCAATCGTATTTCCCATCAAATTTTCTATAATGTGATCCTTTTACACTTTCTTTTCGATTTCATGTGGTAATTTCTGTGAATCACATAGAGATCGGGTTTTATCCCATATTATAAGTTGCTTCAGGAAAGCTTCCTCGTATAACATATAACTACCAGATTATTCGCGGGTAGGAGAGATAGGAGATCGGAGAGATGGGCCTTGAGGCGGAAGAGGAGCCCTTTCAAAAAGTTTGAAACCCTCTGACATCACATGCACACGGCACACGCGTCATCCCTTCAGGTTGCTTAGGATGGAAGCAAAAGGGCTTGTTCTTCAGGAAGAGGTTTCGATCCTGGCCTGAGGCGAAAAAGACTCGAGACCTCCGGGCTCGATCGAATGCATCTCTTAGATTTAGACGCGGGCGATCGAGTCTAGGGTCTAGGCTAGGGCACTCTTCTAGGCCCTAGGTTCGGCTGACTCGCATGCAGGCATTGGGGAGTAGGTAGGACAAGACAGGGAATCCGTGCAAAGGGTGGCTGAGAAATCAATTTGTCCTAACTTGACATCCTTTGAGATCACTTAGAGAAAATTCCGCGAGGCAGAAGACCCCTTTGGCTTCAATTTCATTGTCCCTCTCCCCCCCCCCCCCCTCCCCTCCCTCACCTTTTTTTCTTAATGGGGCACAGCGAGGGGATGGGGCGTAACTGACTCTTGAGGGTTCGTATCTACTACCCAGCACCTAATGTCTTTGTCGTGTTGTCTGTCGACAAATCGCCCTTTCAAGAACCCGCCAACCCCCGTACAGAGTAAATTTTTGTCTCTGATCTAGCTTCTATTTCAAACATCAATGCTCCCTCACGTCCCTCATACTTGCTTTATGCGGTGAATGGTGATGTCACTGGCGCATAACTCGTAACTCGATCCAACGAGAGATACATTGATCAACTCTTCGACTATAAAAATAAAAGAATCGTCGCATGCATCCCTACACGTTCGCACTCAACCCGAACCGAACCGAGTCACTTTGGTAAACGAACCAGAAAACAGCACCGAAGAATTATGAGTTTTAGTTTCTGGTAGAGAGTTGCGTAATCGCCGAGGGTGCTTGGGATAATTGAAAGGTTGCAAGGACGTCAAGAGAAGTACTTCATATTTAACCTATTCCGCGACTGGAAACTTATTTTTCATGGGGATTTTCCGCATTAGATTTGTGCCGCTCTTTCCAGTTGAAAAAAATGTAATACATTTGAAAGAGAATGCAATGGCGGCACTTGTAGCTGAACTAGAAAATGGCATCACTGTTCATCTTATTCAGTCCAAACTCTGAAATAATTCTGCTATCGAATTCCCACATTCAAACTTGTCTTCCGGTCAACGGCTGCTATCAAGAGTTATGGTTTTCAGCAGTTTCCCACTCTCCTGACCAAATGTTCAGGTAGATGCGAGCGCTCCTGCACTGTTAGAAAAACCTTACTGAATTTTAGTGCACATATATTGGAAGTTTTTTCCACTCATGTACATTCCATTCAATGCACAATGTGCATTCAAATTCAAGTATCGTGATGTCAAAGTATGCCTCTTCTACCTTTTACTCTTATAATTATTTTATTTCAAAAAATTGTGTAATTCATCTTGGATTTTCTTTGAATTAAGTTTTTTTTCATTTCATAGGTAAATGTTTATTCTAAAGCAAGGTTGCCACATTTGACCCACGGAAAATTTCCCTGATATTTCCCTGATTTTTCCAGGATTTCAGAAAAATTTCCCTGATTTTTTTCCACACATTTTCCATACAAAACATAATTTTTTTTGCATATTTCTGAGATTTATGTTTACAAACATCTGAACCTAAAAATGTATGAAAATATTATGAATTTCTTACGATATACGATATGATATGTTTATAAATTGCTTACAATTATTCGATATTATGTAAAATAATTTATTTTTAGAATAATTTTAAAACATTTTAGCGTCTAAGGCAGATACGGTTGATATTACCTTACTGATGAGTCCAATGGATCAGCCCAGTTATATTTTCAAATACCTGTAGATTACAATATGATAAGAACTACCCAGTTTTTTATGTAAATGAATTGAAAATACTAGTTTAATACATTAAAGCAGGTTAAAAAATGATCCTACAAAGGTTCACATTACCTCGATTTCGGTGAAATCTTTGCGTGCAAAAAAATTATCTCCACTTCGAATATCAAATATTACAAAGTGTTGAAATCACAGTTTTTATTTCAAATTCAACCTCATTTAATAAATAAATACACACAATTCATAATAGCACAGAACAGCGTGACAGGTTTTAATTCATTTACATAACATAAGTTTATAATTGTGTACAAAAATATTGCTGTGGCTCTATAATCCTCCTCTATCTAACGTATATTATATCCCATGTGTAAAATTCATATGAAATGGTGCAGGTGATAGTACACCGTCGAAAAGGGCGCGAAAATGTCAAACTATTCATATCATGAGCCGTAAAGCCTCCTAAAATCCTACTCAAATATTTCCAAATTGATTGGAGAATAAATCTCATAAAAGCCCCGGACATTCACTCAAATTTCAAACCACTCGCTCTTCCGTAAACTATACACACCAGTCGTACACAATAGTACTAGGCGTACTTCGAAGCCACACGGAGCCGGAAATATCCCACAGGAAAATGTGAGAAAAAAATCTGAATTCTGGCTTTAATGAATTATTCTCAGCTCGCGCTAATTAATTCTGGGGATGCAGCGCGTCTGTCCGTGTTTTGTGTTATACGTAACCCGTGCTTACATACCTCAACCGATGTATATAACATCCAAACTCCACCGGAAGTACATGACCAACAAAGCTCTAAATCTGCTTCCCGCCCTTTCCAAGGACAAAAAAACAATCTGGAATCATTCTAATTATTCTACCCCATTGCTATAAAAAATGCCGCCATATCATGTTGTACAGATTGAATGTATTCATTATAGAGAGGGCAACAACATTTTAGAAAATAAAGTGAATGTGATAGGAGCAAAGTATTTCTGGCAAATCTCAGAACATGAGGGTATTTTCATATTCCAGAAAATTCCACGACAATACAAAATATTCAATGATCTCTTTGAAACATCTCTCCAAACATCCCTATCCTGGCATACATCTCTTGCTTCTTTCACATCCATGCATCTTTTTATACAAGCTCTTGTGTTTCTACGGCTCTTTATATTTTTCCTCTTAAGGGTCTCATTCACACATTCTATCCATTCCTTCTTTGGTCTGCTTCTGGGTACGCTACCATTTACCCTACCTAGATATACTTGCTTTTTTAATCGTTCTTCATCCATTCTATCAACGTTACCGAAACATCCCAGCAAATTTCTTTCACTATTGTCAAACAGCGTTTCTCATACAAAACATTCTTTGAGAACCCACACATCACTCACTTTGTCCATTAGCGTTTTACCGCACATACCACGCAGGAATTGCATGCCGATCGCTTTAAGTTTACTCTTGTCCTTTTCTTGATACGTCCAGGTTTCGCTGCCATACAGCACAGTTGGTGCAAGCACAGAATCAAAGTCTCAGCAATCCCTGTATCGACCAATAAATATAAACCCGAAACATTTCTTTCAGCCAGTATCAAAGGTTTGAGACTTCTCTGCAAAAAGTTTTATTTATTCTACATAATTCTAGACATTTATTCATTCGAAAAAACTACCTTTAATTTGCCCAAAAAACCGGATAATCTGTCAATGGAGCTTTTTGTTTATCTTTTCCAATCTGTTTGCTCACCTAAGAGAGCGAACAGTCAAAAATTAAGAGGGAAGTAGCAAAAAACGTCTGCATGAATCGTAATGAATGTTCATTGCATATATAAACAACTACTGTAAATAATAAGGTATTACTTGAAATAAACACATATCATTATTCATACCTTACATCAATTATACCGTTAATGATAGCTTTTCCTTTTAAAATTGAATATTCAATGTTTTACTTTAAAGAGTTTTAATAATTTGACCAAATACTTCGTGGAAGGACTTTGAAAACCGCCTTGAAAAAATTTAATTGAAAAATTGAAATATATCATATTTAGAGTTTCTTCTGGAAAGCTCAACAAAGAGTCAACTGTAAGCTTTTTCGAAGACCGAAACTAAAAATGTTGTCAAATGAATTTATTAAAGCAGGAGCTTCCTACTTGAAACTTCTATAAACAGTTAAACCCCAATTACACAATAATTATACATTATATCAGAGGAAATATTTTACGCTCTCTGAGTTACATTCAGCATACATCCCAATTACACTTAACATATCTATCTCTCTGAATGTGGTTATTTATATCTCTGAATGAAGCGAAGGTCGGTTACCCTTTAGATTCCAAGGTTGACAATACAATATACAACTGGGTGGTTCTTTCCTTGCTGAGAAATTCCATGGTGGTGGTCACCCGATTTCGATTTGATGGAAGGTCCTGAACTTCCACGAGCAAACAAGTGTACTAGACGGATACCATTGAACATTGCTAATCTTTCTTATGGCTTTTAACTCCTCTTTGTTTTCTCCATCTCTATTTTTCTCTTTACTTTTTACATTCTCATTCTGAATGAGAAGGTATTGGTTTTATGTGAAAATTGACTTTTACGGATTTGATGAGGACTCCACTTTTTCAGACCCCGTGAGTCAGAAAAAATGTTTTTTACGAATGCGCCTGTCTGCCAGTCTGTAGTTTGTAGTCTATAGTCTGTTATCTGTAAACTGTGTACTCGATAACTTTAGAAAGAATGGTCATGTTGGATTATGCTTTGGCCAAATTTTTCAAGGCCCAAAAGGAAGGACGAGTTCGTTACATCGTTACCCAGCCATTTTTGATCAATGGTTCTGGTTTCATCCATCGAAATCGCTTTTTGAAAAATCAAAAATGCATGTTTCCGCTCAAACTATGCAAGGTGCAAAAAATGTTGAGAACCAAAATTATTCATTTTAAAAACATCTACAATTTTTCTCGAAACCACTTTTTTCATAAGATGCATAGTTTTTATTTAAATCATGAAATATGTTACCAAAAATGAAAATTTTCGTTTTTCAGCAAAATTATGCGAGATATGAAAAAAATTGAAAGTGCCAAAATTGTTAACCTTAAAAAAATCTACAAATTTACTGTTGAATATTTTTCGATAAGACGAATAGTTTTTGTTTTATTCGAGAGAACGCATTTACAAGAATAAAAAAATTCCATCTTCCAGCCAAACAATAAGAGACAAGAAGAAATATTGTATAGAAAAATTGTTCATCTTAAAAAGACCTTAAAGTTTCATCTGAATTATTTTTCATTAAGACATATACCATCTGTTTTAATCGTGACAACGTTTTTTAAACAATAAAATTTAACTTGCTAGCCAAACTATGTGTTACGTCGTAACAATTATTTTATATATTTTGTTTTTACTGAAATTTATATCCCAAGCTGTATACTAAATTTTACTTTCAAGGAATTTTTATTACACTTTCCTAAATTTACTGCGTCTTATATCCCAAAACTAAGAAGGGTTTCTGAACTTATTTAGCTCTAAAAGTAAATATCTCAAATAACCATTTGTTCCTTTCAAGTCTCTTATTTACAACTGAGCAGATGACTATGCGAGTTGTGAATATCGGTGGCGAGTATTGTAATGAGAATGTGTTCCTTAAGGCCAGTGGAGACTTGAGTAATTTTAATTTTTGTTTTTAAATTCATCAAAAATGAAAAAAAAATTCAATAATCTTCATAGAAGTAGAGATTTTCAGCAGTTTTGTAATATTCAAAACTCTGTATCTATTACACTGTAAATTGAATCAAGCACGTATGGAGCCGAGCGCGAGGTGAAAAACATACCGAGGCGCGCTCAAACTTGCGAGCGAAGCGAGCCGCGCAAGTAGCGCGCCATGAGAATGTGGCTGCACAACGGGCAGATTTTTTTCTCTTTTCTCTATCAGCTCGCTCACTCTCTTTCATTTCATCCTTTCAGGGTAAATTCCCAATAACCTCAGCGAGATTTAGCGAATGGGTTGAACGCGACTGTTCGAAGCAATTTGAGAGGAAACTTGGTGCAGGCCTGAAGTAGACTGTAGATGTAGAGTGCAGACTGTGCAAGGAAGCATATTCTTATTGTAGGTACTTCCAGTATTGAGTATCTCAACAGCCTACAGTCTATGCGAGCTTTGTAAACAATAAATTAACAGAAATTCTCCTTTCGAAGAATCCCCACTCTTTCAAAAGCGAGGCATGCAAGTAACAACCCTACGAAGAGTTAGATATTTTTCGAGATATTTTTCAAATGCGTATACACCTGTCTTTTATATTTAGTTTAAAATAACTATGGCATGCTATTGCATTTTTTCCACAGTCGTGGCACTTTAAATGGAATAGTACTTTTGTATGGAAAATGACCCATTTCATTTCAACTGAGATGACTATTGGAGTCAGATGTTCTGAACCGGAAAAATGGAAGCGAGCTCTAGGGCTTAATATCTACTTGAACGTGTCTATTGAACGATTTTAGAAAAGATCATTAGAAAAGTATTCTCTAACAGTCATCTCAAATCTTATTATTATAAAAGTCGAGGGGTTCATGAGTGAAGTAATACTACAAAACCTAAACCCATAAACACATTTCATAATGAAATAAGAAAGAGACCATTATGAAAATTCGTTTCTTTTAGGTAAAAATATTTCTCTTTTTTATATTTTAAGTCAAAAATATTGAGGAAGTGACAAGATTTGTTACAACAACTCCATTTATGCAGCAAAAAAATTATAATTGAGAAAATGTATAAACTAGATGATTTTTTTTCCGGAACACTCAGTCATAAATTCCTTTTAAAAAGGATCCCAGAGCACTGAATAACAGAACAAATTGTGATGAAAGCCTCAGCAGGCAGTTTGGTGAGAAAAAGTAATACTCAAATCCGTGATAAATTATTAAAAAAAAAAAAAAAAAAAACGTTCATGATGTTGCCATTGAGCTAGATAATTTTCTGCTGATTATATTCGGGGTCTCAAGGGACTAGACTGTCATTCCCAGAAAGTGAGGATTTGAGACAAAGATGGGGAAATATGCGTAATGGAAGACATAATGATCAACCCGAGGATCAACCAGTGTCTCTGTGTCCCTGTGTCTGTACATAAAAGAGTCGCAGTATTGCTTTAAATGGATAACTTCCGCTTTATTATAAAGCATCCCGCTGTACCAAGAAATACGGAAAAAGAAACTTATTCCGCAGAGTATCGTTACAAAATAATTTCCCGTTTTGAATCACTTCTGCTTCGCTGTGCGTTTGATCTGATGGTTGAAACCAAATTAAAACTAGCAAGAGTACTTGGCAAGACCGGCGACCCTGCCTGAATCGTTCTCATTGTCACTTTGCTTCCAGTGCACTTCTATATAATATCGCTTAACGTTTCGATCAAAGCACCATATCAATACATGAAATTAAAATTTATGCATCTCATTTTCAGCTCTTTTACTCACTTTCTGTTCTCGGAGAAATATGTTTTTAATAATTCAACATACAGAAGACTGCATAAAACTAATTAACATGTTTTCGCATTTTTAAACACAAAAATTTCCTAGGGATGAATTAGGAATTAATTATGAATATAGAAATATATTGTTATTATTTATATTGTTATTAAACTGTTACAAAATATTTGTCTGCAAGAAAAAAAAAACGTTAGGTTCGTATAAGTGCAACCGAATGTTTTATTGTTGGCGAATGATTTTGATTATTTGATTCAGAAGAAAATTTAGTTTTTATAGATCGAAAAAAGATTTGTTCGAACACCAAACAAAAGCACTCGCACAAATTACAACAATCTTCTTCGGTTTTGTCTTACGTGGTAAACCACCCTAATACAAATCGAGGAAAAATGTATTTTGTAATCAATATGGGTTACGCGAAGGGAAATACATCATTTTCATGGATGAGATATTGACAAAATAATTTCGAGTCTAAAATTAAAATCTCCATTTATTAAATATTTTATATCTTACATTTTTATTCGTTATTAAAAGTTTCTATCAAATATTGGAGATCCATATTCTTTAAATTATTTATATATTCTAAAAATTGATACATTTCCCAATTCCTGTTTTGTTATTTTAATCCAATTCGATATATCATATCATTTGACTCGTTTTGAATCAAAGAAAATAAAACTAAACTACAAAAACTAGTTTGAAAAATTCTAAACGCCTAAAAGGGCAAAAGATTTTGAAACTATTGTTATTTGTGATACAAGTGCGTAAAACAGTTGATTGTAATGAGTGTAAAGTTTAATGCATTAACTGTAATATTTATGTTCAACGTTGATGGAAGTTACTTATAAAATAACACTCGACTAATATTAAACGACTGCAGGAAAAAAAAATAATAAACTCGAAATTCGGTTTATTTTGTCATTATTAGTTTCTTTACCCCTAGGATCTTTATTGTTTCCTGAAACGCCTGCATTCTTTACAAAAAAAATCCAACTCTCGTCAAGTTCGCAGCAATCGCTAAGAACGGGCTATATTAAAATGCATATATTACGCCATCAAAGTATGCAAAAATGAATCTCACATTTGCAGCGTACACTTCTTCATCTGACATATTATCACTTAAATTGGGCTCTACTGTAACTCTTATTCCCTCACGAGTCTCACGTTTCAGATATTCAGATAAATAAAGATTGAGTCTGAGAGTTTTGATTACAGAGAGGTGCATGATTATAACCGCTTGAATGTCGTTAAGGCGTACTTCGTCAAGTGAACGAGCTATGCCATTCCTATTCCTTCAATCCTCCCAATAAAGCCTGGACAATTCTCGAGACAATGGCAGGAGCCAGCCAGCTAACGATAAGTAAAAATCTTGAAATTCCCATCAAGGATCCATATTTCTTTTTTTTTCACGTCTATTAACTCTTGTCAATAGTGGAAACTCCCCTTTTCCACTATTTTCCGAGAACAATGAAAAGCGCGACGTTTCTACGCGATCCAAAGTGGAGCAGAGATTGCGATGGAAAAGACAAAATGAGAGGGGTTAAGAGGGTAGTACTGCCGATTTTTCGTCATTCGATTTTTATCGAGTTAGAAAGCAGGGAATTAGCGCTGGCAGAATGAGCGTTTAGAAATTAGATTTCCTCTGACCGCCAGATGTTTCCTTCTTTTCTGATTGCGTCTCTGCGCCTTGCCTTCCCTTTCAGCAGAGGCAAGGCAGTACGCATACGCAGCCAGCGGCTCAGCGCCAGCGGTTTCATGTTCCATCTCATCGTCAGAGAAACTCATCCTCGCACACCCACATAAGCTAGAACTTTACACAACGGTATATCTCGCGCGAAAGCAAAGGAAGTAAAATAAAATCGCCGTACAAAACGAGTGTGATTTACGACGCGCAAAATCTAGCTCGGAAGCTCTCATTTGGTCTCCGAACAGGGATTCAAAATAAAAAAGTTAAATACCTTCTTAATTTCCTAGATGCTCTTCAGATATAGGTTGATTCCTGATGTAACGGACGGAAAGGATAACTCGACTTTCACTTCACCAATTTTCACTGTGGACATAAAACAAACCTATATTATCTATGCGTGTGAATGTTTTTTTAGTAATATCTATAAATTACGAGATATTCACGTTTTTCGAAGTCAGGGTTGGAAAATAGGCAGTATTTTATCATCATTCTCGAATGATAGGACCCTCTTGGTAATTAGTATGATTTACCGAAAATTTTTGTGAGACCCGCATGAAAACTATAATACTTGCACAGAAAAAACCTAAGCTTACTTTTGCTGCGTCTCATTTTTACATTTTCATTCTGGATGAGAAAGTATTGGTTTGATGTGAACATCGACTTTCGCGTCAACGTTTTGAGATCCCCTGAGTCAGAAAAAAACTATTTTTACTAAGATGGATATATGTCTGTCTGTCCGTCTCTAGTATGTAATCTGTAGTCTGTAGTCTGTAATCTGTATACACGATAACTTTCAAAAGAATGATCATATTGGATTGTGCTTTGGCACAGTTTTTCAAGACCGGAAAAGAAAGAACGCGTGCGCGTTAACCAGACATTTTTGACCAATGGTTCTCGTTTTATCCATCGAACTCGCTTTGTGAAAGATCAAAAATGCATGTTTCCGCTCAAACTATGCAAGATGCAAAAAAATGTTGAAGACCAAAATTATTCATTTTGAAAAGATTTAAACATTTTTCCGAGCCCACTTTTCTCATAAGATTCATAGTTTTTGTTTAAATCGTGACAAATTTTACTAAAAATGAAAAATTTCATTTTTCACCAAAACTATGCGAGATACGATAAAAATGAACAGTACCAAAATTGTTAACCTTAAAAAAATCTACAAATTTACTGTTAACTATTTTTCGATAAGACGAATAGTTTTTGTTTTAATCGCGATAATGCATACTTACAAAAATAAAAGATTCCATTTTGCAGTCAAACAATAAGAGACAAGAAGAAATATTGAATAGAAAAATTGTTCATCTTGTAAAGGAATTGAGAGTACGAGTGTAGTGCATGTGTGTGTGTTTGAGTGCATGTCATGAATGACGAGGTCCCTTCAAATATGATAAGGAACCGTTACGACGATAGATTGCGACGATATAGAAATGTGTCAAAGGTTAGATAAAGATATATATATATATATATATATATTTTTTATTGTCAAGTTTTCAACAAGACCTGAAGGCAGAGCTTTGCCGACCGTGAAAGCAAGCACTTCTGTAAATAATAACCGTTTTAACTTAAACTTTTAATAAATGCTCGTACTCTTTTAATTTGTTTTCATAAATTGTTTAGTTTGAATACCATCCAAGCCCTCCATCCTTGACATCACAATCTCAAATAGGTCTACAAGTTGAATATAAATTATTTTTCAATAAGACGTATATTTCTTGTTTTAATCGTTGCAACGCTTTTTAAACAATGAAAAATTCAAATTGCTAGCCAAACTATGCGAGATGTAAATAACGGTGGCGAGTCTTGTAATGAGAATGTGTTCCTTAAGACCAGTAGAGCCTTGAGTAAAATTAATTTTTTTAAAAATTTTCATCGGAAATATTAAAAAAAATTAATAATCTCCATAGAAGTAGAGATTTTCAACAGTTTTGCAATATTTTTGCAACTCTGTGTTAAACTAGATCAAGTACGTATGGAGCCGAGCGCGAAGCGCGAGGTGAAAAACATACCGAGCGTGTAGTGCGAGGTAAATACATTGTCGAGCGTGAAGCGCGAGATCCGAATGATGCGCGCCTACACTTGCGAGCGGCACGCCTAGCGAGCCATGAGAATGTGTCCGCGCAGCGGGCAAATTTTTTCTGGTCTCACTTCAGCCGTTTCCAGAACAACTTTGTGTATTTTTTATTCGTTTAACAGCTCAATTTTAGTCCTTTGATCTAAAAAGTGCTGGGTTGCAATTGAGGGTCAATATCCGACTTGAAATGAGCCCAACTTTGTCCTTTGTGAAAATTCTATGTAATGGTTATAGAAAATTCTCTCAAAAGCTACATAATACATATGTGTAAGGGTCAAAATTATAATATTTTCCGGCTTCAAGTGGGCGATGATACTAGGGCGACACTAAATCTATTGGCACCATAATCATTCCCCGAAAGCAATCAGAAATAGGTATATTTCATGTTGAAAGGAAAATTATGAGACGCAGCTGTGGCACTCGTCAACTTTAAATTCGTTTTTCTCGAAAGCGCATTTTCGAAATTCTCTAATGTCCCGGCAACTCTTTTTTCAACTTAACAGGTTCAACTTGGTCCTATGCGTAACTACATGCAGGTCACAAGGGCCGCTCTCATGCGGACACCCACATATATACATACCCACTTTATTTCCCTCATTCTCAATTAATCAAAATACACCTACACCAAGGTATATTTTAACGGCTAAGTCATGTGATGAAAGAAAACAAATTATAAATTTATGGGAACCAGCAAATATTCACTTCTTCTCATACATTCCTTTTTTTCAATCATTTTAAATACCAATTGTACAGTCAACCTATCCATTATTCAGATTGATAAGCAATAGCAAGTTTGAAAATTAATTTTTAATTTAGTTAATACTGATTTCACATTTCATTAATAATAATAACAATAAGCAGGGTATAGGAAAGCCACTATTTGTACTGACCTAATAATAGTCTAATACGAGACCAGTCGGGTGAACGGTACTGGGCCAGTGTGTCGTATTGTACTGAGCTAATCCAGGAGCTAATACTAATCCCACCACAATAATATTCCCCAGTACTCTGTTCACATTCATATTCATAGAGATATTATAGATAGAGGAGACAAGCCATAGGTTCTCGTGTAAGTGGAAGTGTCCGCAGGCAGACTATAGCAAAAATTATTGGGTCTAGCCTATCTCTGTCTATAGCGCATGTATTAAAGAGAGACAACAGTAACCCACGGCTCTCTCTGTCTCTTTTTGTCCGATCCTTCTGTCTCTTTTTTCTCCGATGCCGCGTTGTGTGCTGGCTCGCCTCCTCTATCTATAATATCTCTATGTTCATACTACTAGTCTGGTATCATACCAGTTATTTACCAGTAGTAGGCCAGTACCCAGACATAGTGCTCATGAAGTAGTCTTTTGTATAACATAATTATATTCCTTAATGAGCATAAATAATCCTCAAAACAACTATTCACTTGCAATAAAATGCATTATATAGGATTCATTCAATTCATTCCATTTTTTGGTATTAGTCTACACTTGTGGTATTAAAAAGAGAACGAAACATACGTAACAACACTACTCAAGGGCTTACGCAAAGGAGAGACGAAACCGAGGACGAAACCTATTTTTTCCGTTTGTTTTATTATTCTTTTTTCAAGCATCATATCCATATCTATCAACATTTCTTCAAAATTCAACTCTCAAAACCTTGCGGACAATTACAATTTTTTTGGAAAGCTTAATTATGTTCGTAATTTTCAAATATCTAATAACAGAAACGATAATGAATCTGCTAATTTTATCCATCGAACTCAATGCAAATCTGAGAGATTTCTGATAGTAGTATAGTATATAGTATATAGGTTTTTCTTTTGACTTTGATGGAATTTTTTGTAGATCTTGAATGAATGTCTGTAGATGATATTCCTTAAATTATACAGGACTTCTTTGAGTTCAATTTTCTGACTGAAATTTGACCATTTTCTTTTGCTAATATTAATGTTTGAAAATTTATCAAAGTTTTGCAAACTATTGGTTTTCCTGTATTTGGGAACAATAAACGAACATCTCAATTCACATAAAAGGCGCCTTGGAACATAGATCTCTACCCATAAATTGAAAATAATATTTGTGTGAACGGCATCAAAGAGAGGAGACTCCACACCCGCCGCGCCGTCTCTTCCGCAAAATTCGTTATCCCTTCCAAGGGATCCTTAGGGATGACTCGCTCTGGTTCTGAAAGAAAGATTAAATCCAGGCAGCAAAGAAAACAGCAAACTCAGGATCCTCGGTTGTCAAGAGTGCGTTTGGAAAAGCGATAGTGACAGGCATCGGCGAATCGTCGTGTCTGAGAGCACGATTCCAAAGAAGGAACGATGGTAAATGTCCTGCCAGTGCCAGTGCCAGTGCCAGTGCCAGCGCCAGCGCCACGTTCTCCTTCTCAGGTATAGTGTGACACGATTTATCGACGAACGTCCCTCGATCGTCATGACAATCAAAACTTTCTAACGATGAGAACGTATGAAACAGTGTTCTTTCTGATATTACTTACATTTTTAAGAATATCATTAAAAAATAATAAAAACGGAAATTCTATTCCACTTTTCCTCTATAATCAACTTTAGTAAGAAATTCTACTGAACATACTTGGATAAATGCATGCAATATAAAATTGAACGCAAGATTCCTTCCAGCTTTATTTACGTTTCACGCAAAAATAAGCTCTCGACGTGAGATGAAAAACTTTTAATGTAAACATTACTCTGAAAGTTATATTTACGTGCGCACACACACACACACACCACAGTGAGTGTTCCTCGAGACAAAACATCCATGTTATATGATGCCAAATCTCAAATTCGTTGCTGAAAGATATATTTAACCAAAAAATTTACTTGGATCGATATTCAGGTCCATTGGACCGGAACACTCTCAATTATCTAATGCGTGCTTCTAATGGGTTGATATTTATTGTTAATAACTTGATAATTACTGACTTTGCAGAAAAACTTTGCGTTATTTTCGATTCCATTTTTTTTCTGGAATCCAAAAATATAAAAATGGATTTTGAATACCGGGACACCCTGTATAACTCCTTCAATCTTATATTCTTATATTCTACCCTCTCTAGTTGCAAATGAAAACTTTAGTATGATGCTTATCTGCATAATTCCTTGTCAGCTCTTTCTTTATTTTTTAGAAGTAATGTTTTTATTCGTCGACTCTTCAAAGTTTCTTGACGTCCCAAGGATTGACTGAACCGCACTCCTCTAATATCGACTCTAATTAAAGTGCGTTTTCCACTTTAGGAATGTAAGTTTTATAAGATTCCTAGTAAATAAATCATTAACTCGGCTGGGATAGAGAGCTGCAGGATAAATTGTACACTTGCTATATAGTTTTTAGTGTAATTTTCTGCGCTCATTGTATAGTATGAAACGAGGTCCACATCCCAGTCTTGCTTACACTGTATGCCAGAGAAAGATTTTAATAATGTATGCTGTGATAAAATTTTGTAGTGACCCAAAAATGTCTCCGAGTCATACTCCGAGTTCGGAGGGTACGCGGTACACTGAAAACTAAATGCACAGTAAGAAAGTTCCCTCCAGTTTTCTTCACAGTTTTCTTCACAGTTTCCTTCAGAAACGGGAAAGATATGCAATAGGAGAAATTGATAATCCACTCCCTATATATGAACGACATGAATTTGACTTTACAATTATTTTAGAATTTCAAAATTGAAAGATAATGTATCGAAATTGGCAAATGTGTACTTCGAAATATTGAAGTTGACCATTTCGTCAGTGAGCGTCGCGTGTATTTGTCGGAGGTAACAGGAGGCGGCGTCTGTTGTCCGAAGGGAAACATCAAATAATAGGAAAAGTGAAAAATCTACTTCAATTCAAAAGCCGAAGAAAAGCATGTCCGAAGGTCGCCTTATAATAGAGACCCAGTGTATAACCATTCACACACACATACATGCATACATACATACATACATACATACATACATACATACATACATACATACATACATACATACATACATATATATATATATACATACTTATAAGATTCAAAATTATCATATTAGCATGATCAAATAATCCTCTCATTTCTACATCTTAAATATAAAGAAATTAACAGGAAGCTGACGTCAGCTGACGGGGAAAGAAAGAGAATTTGCCATTTGGGAAACTCGTGTCGACAAGAGGCGTGCGGCGCGGCACGGTGCGGCGTCTGTTCATTTTCACTATTAGTTGAGCAGAGAGCAGACCAGACCAGTCCCTCTTTTAATGGCATCCCTAAATCTCTGCGAGCATCGCATCGGTCTAGCAAATCCGCATAAAAGTTATTTATCGAAATGCAGTTGAGCACCCTGCCATTTGTAGTATATATTTCCGAGGGCCAAGGTGCTCTTGTACTATTGTGAATGCACTGCACACGCACGTTAAAGCTGTCAAATTCCATTGGATGAAATATATATCCGATTTCTGGAGAATTTTCCGATCGTTATTTCCGAAGGATGATGTACATCTAAAAAGCTTCAGAGCATTTTTCACAATCTCACCGAGTTGCTCATATTGGAGTATGGACACTGGGAATGGTCTCCATTTTATTCCTCAGCAGCGAAACAGAAATTAATGTTTTATATTAGGGAAGATT
>WSXT02177216.1:0-21718 GCA_011762715.2 Neuroterus valhalla | reverse complement strand
GAGCCGTGCATCACACAATAGAAAAGGTCAGATGAGCCTCCAGGTAGTCCACGGTACCCTGAGATCGTCTTAAGCCGAAAATCTATCTCTTATTTGGTTAAAAATTTAACTGTTTCGGTTGGAAATCGATCGTTTTTATTTTTAAATTTGAATATATAGTTGAACATTGAACCGTTTTGTATACAATTTCCTTCTTTTGCGCAAAAATTAAACTGCGCTCCTCAAAATTCATCGTTTTGGTTTTTGAGATTTTATTATTTTGGTAAAAAATTCAACTGTTTTCCAAGGAATTCGTATTTTTGACTGTTTCAGTAAAAATGAATTCGTCTTTTTTGGATAAGTTGATTGTTTTTTATTTGAAATTAGATTTTTTCCTTGGTTAAATATTAGAACTATGTGTTATATTTATCGCTAATAATTAATATTTTTTATTGAAAATTCAACTATTTTCTTACAAGTTTCACTTTTTCTTTTTCTTTCAAATGCAACTGTTTGGTTTAAAATCAAACTCTTTTCGTAGAAAATTAATTTTTTACAAGAAACGGCGGAAAATGTAGTTTTTTTAATTAAACAGTCTATATTTATCATGTGAATTAGGCGTTTTGCATCTATGATTATTATAAATATAGCTGAAAATGCTAAAAATATGATTTTATATTTTAATAAATTCATTTTCTATGAATTGTTTAATTTCAAGTCGAAAACACAAATTTTCTATAAAACGGTTGAATTTAAAAAAAATGATTCAGCGATTAAATAATAAAATAATCAACTAATATTAATAATATTCAAACAAAGAAATGAATTCGATGCGAAACTGTTCTACTTCAAACCAAGTTATTGATTTTTCAACCAAAAAATATGAATTTTCTACAAAACATGTAATAATTTATACTTCAACCAAAGAAATTTCCAATTTCAATTTAAAAACGCATTCCAAACTAAAAAAGATGAAAATCCAACTAAAAAGATTACCTTTCTTTCAAAAGAAACGAATTTTCAACCAAATGGATAAATGTTTAACCAGAAAAGATGAGTTCACGATTGAGAATATCAATTTTCACTAGAAAAAATTTGTTATTTCATTTACAATGCAAAATTTATGTATCTTGTTAGAATTCGTCTTCTTTGCCACAAAATCATCCTTTCTGATTGAAAATCCAACTACTTGGTTCAAATTTGAATGAATTTTGAAAAAAACTGAATTTATTAGTGGGAAACCCATCTCTCATTTGGTTAAAAATTTAACTGTTTGGTAGAAATTGATCGTTTTTATATCAAAATTTGAATATATAGTTGAAAATCTACTATTCGTTTGAAAACTCACTTCTTGATTGAACATTTTACCGTTTTGTATAAAATTTCCTTTTTTTGCTCAAAAATTAAACTGAACTGCTCAAAAATTAAACTGTGCTGCTCAAAATTCATCGTTTCGGTTTTTAAGATTCCATTATTTCGGTAAAAAATTCAACTGTTTTTCAGGGAATTCGTATTTTTGATTGTTTCATTAAAAATAAAGCTGTTCAGGTTATTTTGTTGAAAATTCGCCTTTTTTTGGATACATTAGATTTCCTTTTATTTGAAATTAGAATTCTTTTTTTGGTAAAATATTAGAACTATATGTTATATTTATCGCTACTCATTAATATTTTTTATTGCAAATTCAACTATTTCCTAACAAGTCCCACTTTTTCTTTTTTTGCAAATGCAACTGTTTGGTTGAAAATCAATCTCTTTTCGTAGAAAATTAATTCTTTTACAAGAAACGGCAGAAGATGTAGTTTTTTTAATTAAACAGCCTACATTTATAATGTGAATTAGGCGTTTTGCATCTATGATTATTATAAATATAGCTAAAAATATCAGAGTTCCAGAAGTTTCATTTACTCCGAAACTTTTGATTGAAACTATCAGCGGTAAATAAAATTTTAATTAAATAGTTTAATTTTCTGCCAGAAAAATTTGATATCCTATCAAAAATATCAGTTCGATCCACTCAGTGTAAAAATAAACAACAAAAATTCGTTTACAGTGATAAAACGTAAACGAGTTTAGCTTACCCCGAAAAGGATTTGGCTTGATGGTATAATAATAAAATAAAAACAGTTGAATTTTCCAGAAAATAGGTGAATTTTGTACCAAGAATCTTAATTTTCTACAAAAAAAAAACGAATTTTCAACTCGGAAATATGATTTTATATTTTAAAAAATTCATTTTCTACGAATTGTTCAATTTTAAGCCAAAAATACGAATTTTCTACAAAACAGTTGAATTTTCAAAAAATGATTCAGCAATTGAATAATAAAATAATCAACTAATATTAGAAATATTCAACCAAAGAAATGAATTTGTTACGAAGCTGTTCTACTTCAAACCAAGTAATTGATTTTCTAACCAAAAATTTGAATTTTCTACGAAACATGTAATCATTTACATCTCAACCAAAGAAGTTCTCAATTTTAATTTAAGAACAGTTGAATTTATTCGCAAAATACTAATTTAGATTAACTTTCTTCCAAAAGAGACGAATTTCAACTAAATGGATGAATGTTTAACCAGAAGAGATAAGTTCAAAATTGAGAATATCAATTTTTGGCAGAAAAAAATAGTTATTTCTTTTTAAAAAATTCATAAAAAAAAGATAAGCTTTCAACAAATTAGTTCAATTTTTAACCAAAGAGATAAAGTTTCAACTAAAATAATAGATTTTCAATATAAAAAACTAATAAATCCATTTTCTGTCAAGAATTTATCGTTTTTAAGATGAAGACATAACAATGTAATGGAAATTTGATGTATTTTGTTGTAATTCGTCTTTTTTGCCAAGAAATTATTCTTTCTGATTGAAAATTTAACTACTTGGTTCAAAGTTGAATTAATTTTGAAAAAAAACAACTGAATTTATTAGTAGAAAATCCATGTCTTAATTGGTTAAAAATTTAACTGTTTGGTTGAAAATTGACCCTTTTTATTTAAAAAATTGAATATATAGTTGAAAATTTATCATTCGTTTGAAAAGTAACTTCTGGGTTGAAAATTTAACCGTTTTGCATAAAATTTCCTTCTTTTGCTCAAAAATTAAACTGTGCTGCTCAAAATTCATCGTTTTGGTTTTTAAGATTCCATTATTTCGGTAAAAAATTCAATTGTTTTCTTTTTTTTTCTCGATAAATTCGATTGTTTTTTATTTGAAATTATAATTTTTTTTTGGTTGAAATATAAGAACTATGTTATATTTATCGCTGATAATTAATATTCTTTATTGAAAATTCAACTATTTTCTTGTTCAAATTTGTCCCATTTTCAAAAAAGCTCGACTTTTCCGTTTTTTGCAAATGCAACTGTTTGGTTGAACATCAATCCCTTTCCAAGGAAAATAATTTTTTTTACAAAATACGGCAGAAGATGTAGTTTCATAAATTAAAAGTCTATATTCATAATATGAAATAGGCATTTTTCATCTATGATTATTATAAACATAGCTGAAAATGCTAGAGTTCCAGAAGTTTCATTTACTTCGAAACTTTTGATTGAAACTATCAGTCGTAAGTTTCAAAAGTTACAAGTTTCTGCAACTACACATGGCTGGTTCCATATGAAATACTTACTAGTTGGTAAAGCAAAGTAGTCCACGATAGCGTTTTTAATCGTGTAGACAGGCAGGAGCAAAGCAGACAAACTGCCAGCGATAAGATCCAAAATACATTCTCTCGCAAATTTCTCATCCAAACTCAGCTGCTCGACACTTAATAAATCCGTATTCTCTGGTGACGTTCCGGCCGCGTGTTGCAAGGCATATAAATTGATGACGAGCATTTGTACAAGTCTCCAGGAGCTAAAGCTCTCGGTCGCAATCAAAGCCGTCAGAGTTTCGGTCAACAATTTAGAGTACTTCGCTGTCAAGCTTAAGTCTCCTAAATTGTGGAGGATTGCGTGTAGTTTTAGAAAGACGATTAGATACTCTTGCGAGGTGAGTTTTGTCTTAACCTCAATGTTGATCGAGTTGTCGTTCAAGGCTGAAGAGAGAGTTTTTGCAAGATTTGTCGTTGCAACTGGAAAGGGATGTTTTACGGCGATGGAACGGGCATAGTGGAAAACTGTGCCCAATTTGTCCCCTCGAGAGGCCTCGAGAAGAGCCAATTGATTATAGGGTTGGCCACTTGACGGGGACAATGAGACTGCGTGGCGGTAAAATAATTCGGCTTGCTTATTTTGGTTCCGATAGCGGGCAATGTCCCCCAGGTGGACGAGACAGTATTGACAGGCGTAAAAACAGGAGGATTTGTGGGGCGCTGAGAGTTTCTCAACTGCTTTCCAGGGTGAAGTGCAACCGTAAACATATCCCTTCCTGAAAGAAAATTAAAACATGTTTTTTACGTTGTATTATTGGAGAACAAAATGGAATAGCTTAGTGACCAAATATTTTTTACCTCCTGAAGGGCAAGTCTAGGTCGAAAGCAGTGCATATTTCTTGGAGAAGAGTTAAATAAAATCCACTGGCTGCTTCAAGACACCAACTGAGCATCGCCTGGGACTCGACTCGCTTGGGATTTTTCCTATCTTTTGCCTGGGACTGGAGCATCGCTATGTAATTCTTAAATCCAAGATTCCAAAGTTCTTGCTCCACCTTGCGATCGAGAGCATATTCGAGGTCCAGGATGAGAACTTGCTGGTAAATCTTCTGCAGCTGCTGCTGGCATAACCATGCGTCATTGTCGTTTAAAAGATCTTTACATCGTTGTACCTTGTTTTTTAGTGGTTCAGCTTTCCTAAATAATCAACAATAATTGAAAATTAATAATAAGTTCAAACATGAATTTTAAATTATAACATTTTGAATATTAGAATTTAAAGTTGATGAATTATGAACTGCTTCTTCTGATTTAAAAGGGTTAAATGCTAAATATTTTGAATTACAAATCTAGAAATAAAACAATCAAAGAAATGAATTGTAATGAAATACAGTAAACTCACTAGGTATCTAAAAATAACTTTCATCAGAGGGCAACAAATAAAAACGAATAGGACAATATAATTAAATTTGAACCTACTTTAGGGCCTGCACAGCTGCTTTTAGGCCCATATTCTGCGAAACCCGCCCTCGTGATTATCCTGGCTTACCTGAAATGCCAAAACCACATTAATATAGAAATTGGCACAAACAGGATGAACTCATTATGGCTTTTTTCCATCAGACAAATCGATTAAACAAACCAAAAATTCATTCTTCAACTTTCTAACCTCAAAGCCAAAATACTTTTTTTACTGCTTCCCGATTCTTATATCCAAAAAAGGTCTCGATGACAAATCCCCTCTTTCAAAATCATTACCAAATTCGTTAAATTTCAGCAATAAAATATAAATATGCAATATCCAATAAATAGAAAACAATAAACACCGCACGTGTGGAAAGCTCTATGAAATGGCTTAACGAATTAAAATGATTAAAGACGCATAGTTTCTGAGTTTCAGTAAAGTTTCCCGGTTTCGTAAAAGCCCGAAATACAAAAACGTCAAAAAGTGAAGTGTAATTTCGCCGAAAGAGGTTAGGATTGGCAAATTGCAGTCGTGAGCAATTTAGACCCAGTTCTTCTTGTCGAAAAAAGATTTTCTATAAATAACAATCATCAGAGAATCGAGACGAGCAATAAACTTGATTTAAAAACTCACTGTCACATATTTACGGCCGATAAAAACATTACAAAACACACTGATGATGGATCACTGCGCGATGAATGAATGCGACGAATTTGACGATATGGCGAGCGAAAAAAGTGCGTCGCCCTCGTGACAGTTTTTAATCTCGTTTTTTAAATAGATTTCTCAAGGAAACTGATACATTGTGTACTCTGCCGTAATTCATCAAGGTTTTTCTTGGTTGAATTGCCAAAACTTTGAAAAAACAGTTCATCAAGTGTTCAATATCATCGATTTTGTAGCATTGCGCTCTTGTTAATGACAGTTTTGAGGTTAACTAGTTCTTTTTTACCTTATAGCAAACATGTCCCGAACAAAAATATCAGTTTTAGCGAAACGGTCACTGATCTTTGACCGCATGCCAAGAACATTCAGAAACGTGAGTTTATTTGCATTCTTTTTCTTGTCCCCCTGATTTATTTCATGCGGTTTTAAAATGGTTAGAAGGGATGACTTTTCTCCGCAATTCCAGGCTCTTTTCAAATGAATTCTTTTCTCTGGAAGGTGATTTTGGCGTGTGGTTCAAATTTTTAAATGATAAACAACATTTTGAATATTTCGAAATAGCTTTTTTTGCAATAAGTATTCTGTTTCTTCGAGTTTTCACCCTGAAAATTTCTGGCAAGCAGGAAAATAATAATCAGGATCCCTGACTTGGCGAAAATTGTTGCGCTCTACACCGCAAAACGACACAAAAAGTCGGGACTTGTGGAAAAATCTTTAGAATTTAGATTTTAGCTTAGTTTCAAACTTTTCTAATAAAATTTACATATAGTCAGCAATAGTCAGTAGAGTGAGTTAAAAAACGTGAACTTTCGAAAACTCGAAATGTAATAGTGCGGAAAAGTTGGCTTTTAGGAAGACGAATCAGAAAAAAAATGAAATCGCATGGCTTCCAAAGTTTAATTTTTTTCACCAATTTTCTTGGGACTAAAGAATTACAGCGATGTTTTTTAGTACAGCTTTTGTCTTTGAAATAAAATATGAATTTAAAAATCAAAGAAAAAAAATATCTTTTCTAATAATATTGAAAGTAAAGTGCCCTTAATTCCTTCAAATTAATTTTTTTGTTAAATGCTATTCTGTAATTATACAAAAAAATGTTTCTTTGCTTCAAACTAAAGATATTTCAAGCTCAAAACTTTAAAGAAAAAAGTGCAATCAACAAATTCTAAAGGAGTGTTTTTTGGGCATCTTCAAATAATTCCAACTTAACAGAAAGTGTTTGCTTAAATTTTCAATTCTATATTATTTTTCACGAACAAAAATTATACTTGGAAAAATTTGTTATAATTTTTTGACTAACAGAAAATTTATGACTGAATTTGTATACCACCCTGGGATTCAAGACTTTTGAAAATCTATAGAAGTTTTGGAAAGGAGAAACAGTGAATTTTGAAGTTCAATATTAATCTTTTTGTAATTAATTTCTTCAACTGAAAATTTTAGAATTCCTGTTGAAAATTCAACAGTTTTCTTGGGAATTTATCTCTTTAGTTAAAAATTTAACTATTTTGGTAGAAAATTCAATTATTTGGTTTAAAATTCATTCTTTGGTTGAAAATTGATATTTGCAAGTCGAAATATCAATAATCTGATTAATTTTTTCCTTGTAACTAAAAATTAAACTGTTTTGTTGCAAAATTTGTCTTTGAACTCAATTTTTTTTTTTACTTGAAACTGAAATCTCTTTTGGTTGAAATATCAATGATTACATTTTTCGTTGGAAATTCGAATTTTTGCGTGAAAAATAGTCTTTTTGGTGGTAGTAAAGAAATTCAAAAAAATTTTGTTTGGCCTTGATTTTTCATTACAAAAGGCAACTTTTCTACGCCATTACGTTTCAAGTTTTAAAAAATCGGGGTTTTCCGCCAGACCTTCAGCAATTTATCACTTTTTGCAGTCTTCCTTCTTGATAAGGAGATACTATGTGTTTTTATTGGAATTCTCTAAACTTAGCAATAATCAATTGAAGTTTTAAGCTTTGTTTATATTGAATTGAAGTTTGGACTATAATCAAAATAATAATCGATAGGAGATTGTATTTGCTTTCAATAATAAATTTGGTGTAGAAAGTTGATGTCCGTTATTGGCTTCAACCTTCTATACGAAATTGAGAATCAAAATAATAAACTTTTTATTTTTGAAACAATATGACACGGAACATTTTTTTTATGCTCAGTTTTGTACCACAAAATCAAATAAGGCATCTAAAGAAGACCTTGAAACTCGGCGCAGAGAAGTAATGGGACGAGGTCTTCCAAAGCAAAAACCAATCGAAGGTGTGAAACAGATTTTAGTAGTTTCCTCTGGAAAAGGAGGAGTCGGAAAATCTACTACTTCTGTTAATTTAGCAGTAGCTTTAAAATCTAACGAACCCGAAAAACAAGTCGGATTATTAGACGCCGACGTTTTCGGTCCATCCGTTCCTTTAATGATGAATTTAGATGAATCTCCAGAACTAAATGACAAAAACCTGATGGAACCACTAGTCAATTATGGTGTCAAGTGGTAATTTTCATTTCTAAATATTCCTAATCTCTAAGAATAAGTAATTCGATCATTAGAATTTAATGACTAAATCTTCAATCAGTATTTGATGACCAGGAAGCTGGCACCGACATTTTGGATTTTCTCTAAAATAATTTTGTGCTCAATGTGCTGCAAAAGGTTTTTTTTGGAAAAATAGAAATTAGAGACACAATTTCAAAAATACGATTTTTGAGCTAGTACCGCCATTTTGATTTTTTTAAATTAAAAAATTATGCTGAGTTCACTGAAGGAAGCACAAAATTGTGCCGCAAACCAGAAATCCCCAACATCAACTATTTTCTAAGTAAGTCAACAAGTTCTCGAAAATTGAAATTTCGGGATAAAAAATTTGTGCTGAGTTGTGCTTGGCGAGCATAACAAAATTGTCTCATGACCTTTTTTCATATCTCCAATATTTTCGAAAAAAAAAACACTTTTGTGGGGTCTGAAAAAACGTATGTTCAACAGATTGTCAAAAATGAAAATTCCGTAATGAAAAATTTGTGCTGAGCTGTGCTCGGCCAACACAACAATATTGTCTTATGACAATTTTTTCTATCTCCAATATTTCTGAATATTCTCCCGCTTCTTTGGGATCTAAAAATATTTATTTCCCGCGAATTGTCAAAAATCAAAAATTCGGAATAAAACACTTGTGCTGGGTTGTGCTCTGCGAGAACAACAAAATTATCTTATGAAAAATATAATATTTTCGAAAATGCCATACTTTTTCGGGATCTAAAAATATTTATTTTCCGCGAATTATCAAAAATCAAAAGTTCGGAATGCAAAATTTGTGCTGGGTTGTGCTCCGCGAGAACAACAAAATTATCTTATGACAAATACAATATTTTCGAAAATACCCCACTTTTTCGAGATTAAAAATGTTTATTTCCCGCAAATTGTCAAAAATAAAAAGTTCGGAATGGAAAATTTGTACTCGGTTGTGTTCCGCGAGAACAACAAAATTGTCTTATGACCAATTTTTTAATCCTCCAATATTTTCAAAAATACAACACTTTTTCAGGATCTAAAAATATTTATTTCCCGTACATTGTCAAAAATCGAAATTTCGGAATGAAAAATTTGTGCTGAGTTGTGCTCGGCCAACACAACAAGATTGTTTCATGATAATTTTTTCTATCTCCAATATTTTCGAAAATACCCCACTTTTAAATCCCAAAAAAAGTGGGGTATTTTTGAAAATATGGGAGATATGAAAAGTTGTCATAAGATGATCTTGTTGGGCTCGCTGGGCACAACTCTGCACAAATTTTTCATTCCGAAATTTTGATTTTTGATAACTTGTTGGAAAAAATTATTTTCTGGCCTTCAAAAAGTGAGGTATTTTTGAGTATTTTCTAATTCAGTTGACAGCAGAATTTTGGTGCCTTTTTAAGTAACCCAGAATAATTTTTGTTTTAAGATATTTCAAAATGTCGGTGCTGATAACTTTTTCAAAATTTTCGCTTATTTCGAAAATGGTTGATTTTGGGGATTTCTGGTTTGCGGCACAATTGAGCATAAATTGAGCACTATCCAGCTTAAAATTATTTTAGTGAAAATCCAAAATGGCGGTGCCAACTTCCTGAACATCAGTATTTAAATATCTTTGGTATTTATCTGTGATTTGCAGCATGTCAATGGGATTTTTAGTAAATAAAGAATCGGCAATGATTTGGAGAGGACTTATGGTAATGAATGCTTTAGAGAAATTAATTCGACAAGTGGCGTGGGCTCCTTTAGATTATTTGATAGTCGACACTCCACCAGGAACAGGAGACACTCATCTCTCCCTAGTTCAAAATATCCCTGTAGATGGTGTTTTGCTCGTCACAACGCCGCAAAAAACTGCACTCGATGTCACAAGAAGAGGGGCCCTAATGTACCAAAAATTGAACGTCCCCCTTGTTGGGATTGTTGAAAACATGAGCAGTCACATTTGTCCAAAATGCAACTATGAAACTTCTCTATTCAAAGATGGATCTCTAAGTCTTGCTTGGGAACTAGGTAGATAATTTTTCAATCTGTTCTTTCAGTATTTAAAACAGCGATGGGGAGTATCTAGTTACTTTTTATTGTTGACGATAGTGGTAACGAAGTTGTTTTTTCTAAATAAGTAGCGAATTGGTAATTTGTTACATTTTTCTCAATAACGGTAACAATGAAAATCGTTACTGAAAACTGTAATTTTTATGCCACCCTGGAATTCAAGACTTTTGGAAATCTATAGAAACAATTTTGGAAAGAAAAAAAAGTTAATTTCAGAGTTCAATATTAATTTTCCTTTAATTAATTTTTTCAATTGAAAATTTGATAATTTTAGTTGGAGATTCAGCAGTTTTTCCGAAAATTCATCTCTTTGGTTCAAAATCCAACTATTATTGGTTGAGAAATAATCTTTAATTTAAAAATTTTATTATTTGTTTGAAAATTCAACAATTCGTTTTCTTAAGTCGAAGATTTAACTATGTTGGTAGAGAATTAATTTTTTTGGTTAAAAATTCATTCTTCGGTTGAAAATTCATGTTTGCCGCTCGAAAGTTCAACTGTTTTGCAAAAAATTCGGCTTTTTGATTTGAAGTTTCAATAGTCTGGCTAATTTTTTTTTTTTGTTCAGTAAAAATTAAACTGTTTTGTTGTAATTGTTGCTGTTGTTAAACTCAACTCTTTTTAATTTTAACTGAAATCTTTTTAGTTGAAATATCAAGGATTACGTTTTTTGTTAGAAATTCATATTTTTTCGTATAAACTCGTCTTTTTTATAGAAGGTTCAGAAATTCATCCTTCTGGTTCAAAATTTCAACAATTGTGTAAAAAGTTATTCTTTTTGGTAGATAACTACCAAATTGAATCATTTTTGATTCAATCGAAATTTGAATCATTTTGAATTAACGATTCAAAATTGATATTTTTTTTATTTGAATACTCATTTGCAATTACTGGGTTTATAGTTGATCTTTTCATTAATTTTTTCGACTGCAAATTTAACAATTCTAGTTGGAGATTCAGCAGTTTTTCCGAAAATTTTTGGTTCAAAATCCAACTATTATTGATTGAGAAATCATCTTCTTCGTTTATTTTATTATTCATTTGAAAATTTAATTATTTTGTTGAAAATTAAACAATTCGTCGTCTTAGGTTGAAAATTTTACTATTTTGGTAGAAAATTTAATTGTTTGGCTAAAAATTATTCTTTGATTGAAAATTCATGTTTGACGTTCAAAAGTTTTATGAAAAATTCGGCATTTTGTTTTGAAGTTTCAACAGTCTGGTCAATTTTTTTCGTTCAGTAAAAATAAAACTGTTTTTTTTTTTGTAACTTTTGTTGTTAAATTCAACTATTTTTAATTAAAACTAAAAGCTTTTTGGTTGAAATATCCATGATTACATTTTTTTTGAAAATTCATATTTTCCCGTGAAAATTCGTCTTTTTGATAGAAGGTAGTATTCTTGTTCAAAAATTCATCCTTCTGGTTTAAAAATTCAACAATTGTGTAAAAAGTAATCCTTTTTGTTAGGATTCAGTTGTTAATGATTCAAAATTGATATATTTTTTAATTTAAATACTTATTCGCAACTACTTGGTTAAAAGTTGATATTTTAATTAATTTTCCTGACTGCGAATTGAACTATTCCCTTTTTAATTGAAACTTTGTTTGTTTTAGTCGAGGATTCAATTATTTTCTTGAAAATTCAAATGCTTGGTCCAACATTAAACTACTGTGTTGAAAAATCATATTTTTTGTAGATTTGTCATTGTAGTTGGAAAATTGATATAATTGGTTAAAAATCCAAGTATTATTGGTAAAGAATTCGAATTTTCTGTTCAAAAATTGCAATATTGGTTTAAAAATTTCATTATTCTGTTCGAGACTTGAGAATTTGAAAATTCGCCTTTCTTTAGTTCTATTACTCGGATGGAACATTTATATGTTTTATAGGGAATTTGCTTTTTCACTGTTTGGTTGAAAACTAATCTGGTTTGGTTAAGGATTCAAATTTGTGGAAAATTCGTATTTTTTTGCTGAATGGACTTGTTTTTTTTTTCAAAATTAAAATCTCTTTTGGTTGGAATATCAAACATTACTTTCTTTGTTGGCAATTTATATCTTTTGTTCAATATTAATTCTTTTGATTGCAAATTTCAATATTCATTTTTCGGTTGAAAGTTGATCTTTTTTAGTTAGCAGTTCAATTTTTGTGGTAAAAAATTAATCTTCTTGGTTTAAAACTCTTTTTCTTTGGTTTCAAATTCAGATTTTTTGTTGAAAATTCATATTTCCTGCTGAGTTAACTGTTTATGATTTAAAATTAAAATATTTTTTGAACTACTTGGTTAACATTTTTTTAAGGCCAAAGATCATTTTAGTTAGAAGTTAATCTCTTTCGTTGGAAATTGAACTAATTTGTTTACTTTTTTTCTGTCCACATTTTTTCAGATCTGAATTTGACTGTCCTTTCTATGGCTTGAAATTCACTTAGTTCTGAATTCTTTTTTTTTTTAGATGATTAAAGTTTCTTTTGAAAAGTAACTAACCCATCACTGATTTGGAATCAGGGTGTCTACCTGACTGGGAAATTAGAAAAACCGAGAAATTACCAGAAATTTCATTCAGTGAATTTTCAAAAAGAATTATAATTCCAAGTTGAGACAGGGATTTTTAGCAAAGGATTATAATTTATACTTGAGACTGCGAGTTTCCTGAAAGATTGATAATTTCTAGTTGGGACAGGGAATAAATAACTTAAATTTTTGGGAAATCACGTGAAGATTTACAATTATCCAGACTTGGAATAGTGAATTTAAGTAATGAATTATAATGCTGATTCCAAAATAGGTAATCTCCTTGAAAAAATGATCATTTTACACTTTGAAACGGCGTGAAGAATGATTGATTTACTTGGAATAGAATTTTTTGCTATGGAACAGGAATTTCTAAAAATGATTTTAATTCTGATCCCGAAGAACAAATTTTCAAAAAATCTTGAAACCCAGGATTATAATCCTTTTACAAAATTCTTTGTTCTGAATCAGAATTTTAATTTTTGTGACCAAAAAGTATCTCATCTCCCAACTCGGAATTTAGGCCAGTCCAGCAGGGCTGAATTGAAGGCAAAATTTGACATTAAATGCAATGTTTTTTAAACTTTGCAGTTACATAAAACGTAATTCCTTAATGAAGAATGTTGATTTGCGACCCCGTCAGAGATCGGGAACATGTATATTTTGAAAAAATGTCATTTTATTGAATAGACGCTCGAGAAAAAATGCAATATTTCTGCAAATGGAATAGTACATTGAATTGAGTCCTCCAATTCGAAATTTAAATTTGCAACCAATTTGAAGGTCTGGAACATGTTTATTTATGGATTAATTGGAATTTTGTTGATAGCTTTTAGGAAAAAATAAAAAAAGTTGCAAACTTGCATAATGATTCAAATTATTGTTTAGAACTAAACACGAGATTTGCAACCTCATTGTTTATACGCTATATGCAGTTCTTTATATTTGTTGATTCTCGTTTTTTTTAAGTATGGCTCAGTGAGAGAAAATGTAATAATTTTGCAAAGTGGTTGCTATTGTTTAATTTAATGCTACGTATGTAGTGTTGAGTTTGCAACCCAATACGTGATCGGGAACTTGTTGAAATTTCAAATATTAAAATTTTTAGTCATTTCATTTTTTTTCATTTGGAAAAAAGGTAATAAAGTTGCAAATGGGGGTATAATTAAAAAATGCCAATTAAGGATGCAGTTAAAAATTGCAACTCAATTGAAGATTATGATCGTATGGAATAGACAAATTTTTTGTATTTTTAGTAGTTCTGCCTTTTTATTCGCTCAAATAATTTATATTTTTGTAAATTTGAGTTAGCAGCAATGAAATTCTACTTTTTAATTTGTGAATTGAAATTTGCATACCTCTAAAAGAAAGTTTCTGCATGGTGTCAAACATTATCTTCGAGTTTTAAAATTAGATATATAAATTTATTTTGGAAAATTATAATTTCAGTTATAATGCTATAAATATTTTTAATCTGGGGAAGAACAACCGGGAACGCGAATAGTTTCATCAAACATTTATATAAACTAATACGATTGTTTCAAAATTTGTTCAAACTTTCTGTTATTTCAAACGGATTTTTTTCTGATATCAAATATTAAATTTGATGTTGAAAATTCAAATTCCTTATTTTCAGTTAAAAAGGGATCTATCTGAGTTTGAAGCAGAATCTTTGTTTGAAATTTAATGTTCCTCGGGAAAATTAATTATTATATTCGAAAATGCATGAGTCCGCGCTGAAAATACAGCTTTTGTAGCAAATTCATTAAAATGGCATAAAAATGGTAGGAAAATCATTTCTTTTTATTGAAGATTTATTATAATTAACTATTCCAATTGTGGTTGAACATTAAACTATTTATTAGAAATACGATCCTAATCTTCAATTGAGTTGCAATTTTTAACTGCATCTTGAATTGGCATTTTTCAACCATAACCCCATTCGCAACTTTATTACATTTTCTTCAAAAGGAAAAAGAAATAAAATGACTGAAAATTTCAATATTTGAAATTCACGACAAGTTCCCGATCACGTATTGGGTTGCAAACTCAACACTACATACGTAGCATTAAATTGAACAATTGCAACCACTTTGCAAACTTATTACATTTTTTCTCACTGAGCCATAGTTTTAAAAAATCGAGAATCAACAAATATAAAGAATGTAACGTATAAACAATGAGGTTTCAAATCTCGCGTTTAGTTCTAAACAATAATTTAAATCATTATGCAAGTTTTCTACTTGATTAAAATTTTTTCCTAAAAGTTATTAACAAAATCCCAATTAATCCATAAACATGTTCCGTACCTTCAAATTGGTTGCAAATTTAAATTATAAATTGGAGGACTAAATACCATGTACTATTCCATTTGCAGAAATATCTAATTTTTTCTCGAGCGTCTATTCAATAAAATGACATTTTTTTTAAATATACATGTTCTCGGCCTCTGACGGGGTTGGAAATCAGCATTGTTCATTAAGGAAGTACGTTTTATGTAACTGCAAAGTTTCAAAAACATTGCATTTATCGTCAAATTTTTTCTCTACAGACTGGCCTAATTGTCTTTCAAATCATTTTTCAGGTAGACACTCTAAAAATGTTCAATTTTCATACATATATTTCGATGAATTCTTTCTGATGACTATATAAAATTCTAGGTATAAACATCTTGTGTAAAATGCCAATTGATGATGATATCGCTGTGGGCTGTGATGATGGGAAACCAGTCCTAGTCTCGAAACCAAATTCTCGTTCAGCAGAAATTTATAAAAAATTAGCAAAGGGCGTTTCTGAATTTTTACGAGAGCAGCGACTCAATCCCACGTGAAAAAGGATGCTTTTGAAAATCTCAGAAACTTGAAATTGAAAGAACTAAATTCAAATTTTGAATAGTTTCTGAATCGCTTTTAAATCGTTCGAAGAGATTGTGCAATTAGCTGTACTTGACAATGAGTTTTTTTTTATTAAAAGATATATAATTGGAAATTCTGGAGGTGAACTTTATTGTTTTCCCCTAATTTTTAGTATTTTGATCAACAATAATTTTTGAGCAAATCATTATTGGAATCAAACTTTGGTAATTTTTTGTTTGAAGATAATAACTGAAATATAAAAAAATGTTCCTATGTTTAGTTTGTAGAGCAATCTTGCAGAATCTAATGAACCTCCATACTTTTAGATTAAGCTGTAGATTGTTATCTGAACAATCTGAAAAAGTAGGGATAAAGTAAAAGTGATTCATGCTGCAAGAGCACTTTAATGACTAGAGTCACAATATTCAGTCAGTGTACACGTCAGTAATGATATTGCGTTTAGCATTAAAAGGATTGCGTCTGCCAAGTCCAAGCAGATTATCCAGTAAGTAAAATTTCCTTGAAAAAATGTAAAAATTATGTGAAAATTTTATTTTGTTATAAAAGTAAACATGAAGGTCAATCTTCCACCATTTTGTGGGTGTAATTAATTTCTCGAATCATTAACAATAACATATTTTAATTTTTCAAGGATTTTTTATTAGAAGAATATTTTTTTCAGATCCGAACATGAATGAAAATATCACGAGCATTCACTCAAGTGAAGACGCACAAGTCCACGAGGTTCCAATGTGCGTATTAATTAGGCCATTTCCACCTGAAGTTAATGAAGAAAAGGTAAAAAGTTTGATGAGGACTTTAGAAGATCCGGAGGCTGAATCTTTAGTCCCTCCTGTTGATGTTTTGTGGATCAAAGGAAGAGAAGGTCCGATATTTTTTATTTTTTGAAATATTTTCCTTCAAATAAAAGCAAGATACGAATTTGTTTAAGGTTTTTAGGCCTGAGATTGTATGGAGGTCATGGAGGGTCCTCCCCACTTTTTTTCAGGGTTGACTGGCATTACATATTGCTTTTTTTTGTGTAACATCTTCAAGTTTTTCCAGACTCTTGAAATTGTTCAAAGGATTCTTAATTCACTGTTATGGAAATTACACTCTTACGAAAAAATATTATTAAAAATTTAGTATTGGCCTGCAATAATTTTCCGTAAATGGAATTTTTAATCATTTTTCTACGTTTCTAGAAAATTTATTACACAAAATTCAGTGTAGGAATAAATAATGTTGCAATTTTGGAAGATGTTCTTCAAAAAATAGAGAAACTAAAAACGAATTATTGATTGATTTACTCAAAGTAGGATTTCAAATTATTTTAAGGGATTTTTACGGATTTCAACTATTAAAGATTATATAAACTTCAAGGTATTTTCGAGAATTTTACAAGATTTTAGATATTCGATAAGACATCCAATTATTTCGAGAGGATTTACGGGGTTATAAAAAATTGATAAAAAATAATAAAATAAAAAAAATTCCAAAGGATTTCAATATACTTTGAAAATTTAATTAAAGTCAAATAATCTTCTACCTCCTCTTAGGATTTTAAAGACTTTCACAAGATTAAAGAGATTTTTTGGGACCTCCAATCATTTCAAAGGTTTAAGGGATTTTAAGAGATTTCAAAGAATTTCGAGACTTTCAAAGGAATTTCGTAGGATTCCCAAAGATTTTGAGCTTTATTTCAAGCGATTTCTAGACAACTTTGTAATAAAAATGTAATTTAATGAAATTTTAAGGGATTCCTAGCGACTCCAAATATTTCAAGGGATTGTACGGTCGATTTTAATGTTCTTCTAGAGACCTTTGATAAATTAATTTAATGAATTCTTTGAATCTCCAAGAATTTTCAAGATACCTAGGGATTTGAGCGGGCTTTTTGTAGAACTTCAATGAATAAGTGAATATCAATTTAAATTCGAAGGATTTTATTTATTTAGGCCCATTTTAATAGACTGAGAGAATTTTCGAAGATTTCAATTGATTTTAATGGATGTCGATAAATTTGCAGAGAACTTCGGGGAATAGGATACATTTTATTCCAATATAAAAACATTTATCACGTATTCAAACAATTTTAGGGGATATGAAGAAACTCACAAATTTTAAGTTTTTTTTTTTTATATTCTCAAGGAATTGAAAAAATGCTTTCTACAGATTTCTAGCTATTTCAAAGATCTCAAAGGTTTCAGAGCAATTCGAAAAAGCTTTAACAAATTTCAAATGATTTCTTCGTATTTTAACGGATTCAAAAGATCCAAATGAATTAAAATATATTTCCAAATATATCAATGGATTTCAATGGAATTTGAAGCGATTTCAAAAATGTCAAAGGCATTTATAAATTTCTTCCATATATAGTTTATTTGCGCAGAATCGGTTTTTTCTTCCATATGAGATTATAAATAGTCGAAAATAAATCGTTCATTTGTAGTTTGCCTATTTTTTTACATTAATTCCTATTTTATAATTTTATATAATGCATTTCCTATAATCGCGAAAATATTATGGAAAATTCACTGATTGTGAATTTTTAATCTTTTAAGTTTCCTAATTTGAGTCTTCAAAATACATAATTTGAATTTGAAGATTTGGAGTCTTTTGGATGTGAAGGTTTCAAATAAATTTGCAGTTTTATTCTTGAAACAAAATGCCTTTTTTACTTGGAGATTTATAATTAGGGACCCGAACTTTATGCAAATCGCATAATCGCATGATTTTTCATAATGAAATATTACTTGAAATGACATTACGTCGCATAATTTGAGCATTTTCGTCGACATAAAATCGTGTCCCTATTTATAATACAAAATTTAAAAAGTAACATAGTTTCTAATTCAATTATTTCCAACCAATTCCTCAGGAGGCGATTATTACTATTCATTCGGAGGTTGTCATCGATACACGGCGCACCAACGACTTGGGAGGGCTACAATAAAAGCAAAATTAGTAAAATCCACCATCACAGATTTGAGAGGTTACCTCGGCAATTCAACACCTGATCTCAAGTAATATCAAAATATCCTCGAGATAATTTCAATTTTCCTACTTATGTAAATATGTATTAAATTACTTATTCTTAAATATAAACCTCAAAAACTACAGGTCTTTCAATTACAGCCTTTCATTGCTTTCATGTAAACATTTATTATACTCGTGAATTACAAATGTAAAGTTAAAAATTTTATACAGAAAATGCACAATATTGAGAATTGTCGCACACATAGTGTATTGTCTACTTATACAAGAAAAAAAATTCGTGTATACACAATTACTTTAAAACTTATTATATAAATAAAGAATCTCCTAAATAATAACTCACTTATAGGAATTATTTTCAAAACTATCTTACAATATTCATCTTTCTAGAATTAGAACCAACGATTTATCATGAACGACTGAATATACTCGAGAATAAACATCTTTTAAGTGGTTCAAATTGCACATTATTTGTGATTCTGTTTTATTAGATCCTACATTTTTAGACACAAAAGTGTTCTAATTTTGTGCATCTTGCTTTCCTGCTTTGGATTTACAACAAAGTGTTGACATAAAATAAATGTTAACTCTTTAAAAACTCTCTCTAGGATTTTATAATCATTTCTTCATTTGATTATAAAAAAAGACGGCAACATTATTTCTCAAAGATAAATAAACCAATAATATCAATTCGAAAAATACCACGTGTGCCACTTTTCTTCTTTCAGTCTGTGCCCAAACAGCGGGCGGAATTCCACATTTTCAGATCCCTACAGTCAATGTACAATACTTTTTATTATTATATTATGCATAACTCATTAGGCTCTTTTGCTTGGATTATTTTCTACACAGCCGGCTGTATATTAGGTTTTTCAGTAAAAGATACTTTCTCAAAATTTTCCTACGGACTTTGGCCAGGCCTTTTTAATTTCTCTTCATAAAAACTGTTTCCATTAGAAACAAACTCTTGTCTTTCAACCACACTTTCCGATTTAATGTTGTAAGGAACATATTTCTCGTCATCCAACTCAAACCCAGAATCGAATTTATCTTTCATAATGTATGGAGTCTGCTTTTGGATGTAATCCCCCTTTCCTCGCAGAATATAGGGCTCTTCGAAATTCTTTTGATTGAAAGGTCGAGTGTCGTTTTCCTTGAGAAAATAGGGTTTGTAGGTTTCACTCCTAGCTTTTGGCGATCGGCTTGGTTTTCGTTGATTTCTAAGATGCTCGGGAATCACAGAATTTTTCAGATGGAGCAACTGAGTGTTTGTCACTTCGCAGTCGATTTGCATCATCGTTACGTGATTCGGCGGAGCAGAAAGCGTTTCTGTAAATTATTGATGAAATTTGTTATTAATTTATAGTGAGGTTATAAACAATATCTATTGGTTCCTCAAAGTTCAGAGTGTCTACCCGACGGATGAATTCAAAATAACAGGGTCAGTTTGCAGAAATTCAAAAGATTTGGATAATTTGAAAAGATTTTTAAAGATTTAGAGAGATTTCTAAACAGTTTTAAATATCTCGAAGATTCTTGATTTGGAACAAGAGATGTCAGAAAGGAACTTAAAGATCGATAAGAATAAACGTGATAACAAACTTAGTGTGGTAAAGAAAAAATTTTGAATCGGAAACCAATCAGTTACAAACTTTTTTTTTGTCACAATATAGAAATTAGATCTACTATTTGTAGAAAAAAGGTGGCTGGCATCAGTTTTTGCTTTCATAAATGATTTTCAAGAAACTGAGACGCTTTTAGGAAAATCTAATTTGTAATTGTGTCACCTATTGTGTAACATATTTATATTTCTCGAAAAACGCAAATATTTATTCATGACGTTCATTCTTAACATTATTTAGCACAAGAGATCAAACATTGCAAAATGAATCAATTTTGAAAAAAAAATACTCAAATTTTCAATAAAAAAATATCTTTTTTTTTTACGAAAATTGGAACATTCAAACTCACAATTAAGGAAAATCAATTCACGATTACAAAAAAAGCGGATTTACAGGTATTAGCTAATTTTTCAATCAAGGAGATGAATATTAAAATAAAAAGATGAATATTTAACTGGAGCACATCAATTTTCAACTATGAAGGTGAATTTTCGAACAAGAAGACTAATTTTCAAATAGAAAGAATAATTTTTTAAGAGAGAACACAATGTTTCAACAAAATACTCGAATTTCGAACTCAAAAAATAGTTTTTTTTTTAAACAAAAATGAATAGTAACATTTTTAGTTTAAAAAAATAATTTCAAATCTAGCATGAGAGTTTTATACTAAAACAAAAATCTTCATCTGGAAGAGTTGAGTTTTAAACAGATAAATTAACTTTTACTGAAAAGGATAAACTGTCAACGAAGATTTGAATACCTAAATTTTAAAATAGAAAAAATGATGTATTACTGAACAAATGAACAACTAAAAGTTTTAGGTTTTAAACAGATAAATTAACTTTTACTAAACAAGATAAATTATTAACAAAAAATTTACTCAATACTAAAACTTTTAACTGAAAAAGTGAATCTTTAACTAAACAAATTAATTTTTAACTGAAACTATGGAATTTTCAATAGAAAAAAGTGAAATTTTCAGTTTAAAAAATTACCTATTGCAAAAAAACTAACTTTCAACAAAAAAACGAACTTTGAACAAACAAAAAAAAACTAACTGTCGAACAAATTACGATAATTTAAAAAAAAATGAAATAAAATTGTAAATATTTAACTCAAGTAGTCAAATTTTGAACCAGAAAGACTAATTTTTAACTTTTGTCAATTTTTGACAAAAAATTAATTTTCAACCAGAAAATTTAATTTTTGAACAAAATGGTTGAAATTTCAAGTATAAAAATAAGAATTTTAAAACAAAAATGGAATGGTGTCATTTTTGGCTCAAAAAATCAATTATAAACCAAATATAAGAGTTTTTAGATAGATTTAACTGTATAAGTTGAACTGTTAACCGTAAAAATGAATGTCTGAGGAAGAATATAAACTTACGAAGGATAAGATAATTTTAAGGTATAATGATTAATCTTCAAATGGATAGATGTATTTT
>WSXT02177206.1:0-21718 GCA_011762715.2 Neuroterus valhalla | reverse complement strand
TAAACGTTTGACAAATTAAAAGAGAGTCTGGACTTTCCTAAAAGTTTCCCAGTTTTCCACATTTTAGAAAACAGATTGAAAAAAAAATGCAAAAGGAATTGCACTGATTCTTATTTATATGTTACGTGCCCCTACGCCATTTACGTATCACGTCTGTCATATATTTTCTGTGCTATAGAGTAAAGACAGTATTTTCAAAGTAGGATGAAGCTTCAAATACAATACTCACATTTTTTAAAACCTAATAAAATAGCGATAATCAACTTCAACAACGAAGTTGATAAACCCGACTGTGAAATAGAGCAAAAACTGTTAAATTCGTAAGCTTAAACTTTTTCATATATAAGATAAAAATATAGGATCATTCATAGTATAACTATAGGAATGATAAAATTAATTAATTAATTATTTTCAAATAGTAATAATAGTGCTTTATGAAGTTTTTAAGGAGTGTTTCCGATCGACTCCAAGAGGTGGATTTTAGATGAGAAAAATGTTTTTCCTATTTGTTACTTACATTGTTTAATTATAAGTACTGCCATGGTGAAAATGGAGATTATTAGGTAATAGATGCATATGCAGCTTTAGGTTAACTATTTTAAATGTTTATCAAGGACTTTTTCCATAAACGTGTCCTTGGATATTTATCCTCCGACTATATAAGACAACAAAATTAGGCGGTTTGAGGAAAAGAAAAATATAATGGAGAAAATGTTAGAAAAAAAAATATTTATACTTTATTTTCAAAATCATCATAATCGGACGTATTAATTTTGAATAATTGAATGATTCTAAAATGTTTATAATGCAAGACGTTGATTTATTATATTATCAAATTATTGGGTGGGATTCTTTTTCCAGGATGTTAACATTAATCCAATAAGACACGAAAAATTTGATGGTCAAATTTTCACCTTACGAATTTGGAAAATGTTGCGTGATGTTTTTCTTTATTGTTGCCTTCGAAAAATTATCGAATTTGGTACAAAGTTCAAGTTCGTGGAAATTATTCTTTCCTAATTAGGTCGCTTATTTCGGTGATAGATGATTTTTATATTTTTTTTTAGAGATTAAGTCTTATGTTGAAAGAATCTTGTTTTGGTAACGTTCAGTGATATTCGGAATGTGAAGATCTGTGAAGAAGTCATGTTTGGAAAATATTTTTAAAGAGAGCAAGAATTCTATATAAATATAAGAAAGCTTTTCAGAAGAGCAGGGAGCTTTATACGATATTTTTATCTTTATATTTTAGAAAGAAATGTTTCTTATTATTGTGTGATTCATTTAAAAATCCAATTTCAAGATACGCATATGGTATATTTGTACAGAAGACTTCCGTCTAGCTGAACTCGGGAAAAATTCCCACCACTTTCTCCCTCCGCATGGATGTTTCTAGAAGTGACTTCTGATTGGTTGCTATCGCCAGTTGTCGTGTCCACTCGAGAGTAGTGGGGGTAGAAGGGGCCGCTCGAGTTCAGCTAAACGGAAGTCTTCTGTAGTTCGCATAACTGTAAAGGAAAATGTGAGAATGGTGACAAGTATGCTACTGCCAACCATACATGTATTTTTAAAATATCTCATTCGTTCCTTTTTCAAGATGTCTATAGAAAAATGTTTCATCTATACCATTTTCGTACTAGGCTTACATGGTTGATGGTATGGAATCGTGAAAATGATCTAGACATATTTCAAGGTAGCGGATGTTCTTTTCACTCTACTTGTAGTTTAAATGCATTATTTTTAACTTTAAAATATGTGAAACATAATGATAATAGTAATAAATGAGTTTGCGAAAATTAATGAAAACGTCGAAAAAAAGGAAAAATTTATTAAAACTGAGATCTAAAAGCTATTTTGTGAGAGATAAGGTTTTTGAATGTACGCCTCAAATTATGTGCCTTCGAATACTATAGATTTAGGCTATAGAAGTGATAAAATAGTCGTGTTCACTGTAGATGATTTCTTTTTTATTGTAATTGTACCGAGTGTCGCGGGAGTATTTGAGTTTCCTAAAATAGTCATTCAACAAGTCTGTTCCAATACTTTTAATTTAGTCTTTATGAATCCTTCCTATAGTCATAATTTCTGATTTTAATAGCACTTAACTATAAATGTGGAAATTCGTACTTCCGCCTTACTCGAAATATTTTTAAACACCGGTGATATAATTCTTAGGAACAATGTATTCACGACGAAAAGAAGTAATCTCAACTATTTTCATAGTGCCACTTGTCCACCAAGGCAATTCCTCATTTTTATCTGTTCGAGCTTCATATGATATTAATCATTAATTTTATATTACATACTTTCGCTTTTGATGTATTTTCATTTTTTTAAGCAACGCCTTCGTAAACTTTGTGTTCCATTTGTAGCAAAATAAAGTCTTGAAAATATTTAGCATCATTATTGATTATAGGAACATTACTCTTTAGAAAATTTCCTTGAAAGGAGTTCTGTCTGAATTCATTTCAAATAGCACAAAAATAATATGTGAGCAAAATTTTTTTAACAATAAATACTCAATTTAGGGAGGCTGATTTTGATTTTTTTATTTATTTGAGAGTTATGATACTAGCAAATCTTTCATGTTTTTTATTAACGATTCTTAATTTTATTCACAGGTGTTTGCGGTGAGTGAGCAACATCAAGAAGAAGGGAAAAAAATGATAAATGTTTCCAAGAATAAATTTTGACTGTACTTTAGTACTGAGGAAAATTATCTGCATAGGGTGATCCTAAAAAATTGTTTTCAAATTTTCATGCAAAACGCCGAAAAATTCGTTAGAAACCACAAAAAAACGCACTTTTTTTGGAAAAAAAAATATTTAGAGTCGACGCGAGGCCCATGACATTTAACACGTATTTCCCAGAAAAAAAATACGTTTTTGTAAATTTTATTCAGAATTCTCAATAATAAGTTAATCGAGTTCGAAATTCACCATTTCTCTTCAGAATTTATCACAGAATGCGGATAAAATATTATTTTTCAAATATCACCCCCATGAGTCTGTTTTATAGGTTTCCAGAAAACCCCCATAAGTGAAAAAATGGGTTTTTCGAGTCTTTGGCACTAATTATGATTTTTTTCGTATTTTTATTAAAACAGATTGTTTCAAATACATGAAATACCACTTGAAACTGATGATTAGATGTTTATTTAAATTGTCTAAACAATTTCTTATTTTTTTCAGCAGCTTCCTCTTAGAAAAATGTTACAAAGTCAAGGTTTTTTCTGAATTTTTTAACTTATTATCAACGTTTCAGTTAAAACGAGGTAAGAACCAAATAAATTTAACAAAAATGATTGTTTAAACTATCCGATATTAATTATAACAATAATATTCTCTTAGAATAACGCTACGAAGTTGCGGTTTTTTCTGAAATTCTTAACATTTTGTCCACTTTTCACTCGAAGTAATTAATTAATTCATGTTAAAAATAAATTGTTTAAACAATTTATCATCATTGCTAATGATATTTTCTTTGCTTAATGATAGAAATTTGCGGTTTTTTCTGAAATTTTCAATTTTTTCACTTTTTTCATTCAAAATAGTTAATATTTACTTTAATTTAACAAAAATAATAGTTTAAACAAATTGTTATTGTTAATGGCCTCCTTCTCTTAGATTAGCGCTAAAAAGTTGCGGGTTTTTCTGAACACTTAAGCTTTTTGTCCATATTTTACTTAGTGAGGTAATAATTAATGTAAGTTGACAAACATGCTTATTTAAACAATTTATTATTGTTTATAACTGTTTTCTCTCAGAAAGGTGCTAGAAAGTTGTCGTTTTTTTCTGAAATGTTTAACTTTGCGCTGAATCGAATTTGAATGAAAGATTAATTAGATTGAATTGATTTAATTGTTTGGTAAATTAGATTGTTTTTTATTGAAAATGAAAATAAATATCAAACATTATATTATTCATCAAAAATTTATATGTTTGGTCGAAAATTCAACTCTTTGGTTGAAAGTTGAACTACATTCTTAAAACTCAGCTTTTCTGTTTTAATTAATTTTTTTTTAACATTGGGAAAAGAACAAAAATAATTTACCTAAAAAAATAAAATAGTATTTAAAATGTGATTTTCTCTAATGTTTATTCATTAGTTGTTCGCAACTAAACAATAATAAATGGTTTAAATATGCACGTTTGTTAACTAGCATTAATTATTACCTCACTAAGTGAAATGTCGACAAGAAGCTTAAGAGTTTAGGAGAAACCGCAACTTTTTAGCACTAATCTAAAAGAAGATAGCCATAAACAATAACAATTTGTTTAAGCAATTATTTTTGTTAAAGAAAAGTAAATATCAACTAATTGCCAGTGAAAAATGTGCAAAAAGTTGAAAATTTCAGAAAAAACCGCAAGTTTCTATCATTAGGCAAAGGAAATATTATTAGCAATGACTATTAATTGTTTATGCAATTATTTTTTTAACGTGAATTAATTATGACTTTGCTCTAACTGAAAAGTGATAGAAAGTTCAAAATTTCAGCAGAAAACCGCAACTATGTAGTATTAATCTAGAAAGAGATAGCTATAAACATTTAAAATTCGTTTAAACAATTATTTTTGCTGAATTGAAAAAAAAATTGCTTAGCTCAAGTGAAAAGTGGACGAAAAGTTTAAAATTTCAGAAAAACCCGCAACTTTGTAGCATTATTCCAAGAGAATATTGTTATAATCACTAAAAAATTGTTTGAACAATCATTTTTGTTAACTTTAATTGATTATCAACTCGCTTTAACTAAAATGTTGAAGATAAGTTGAAAAATTCAGAAAAAAACCTTGACTTTCTAACCCTCTTCTGAGAAAAAAAGTTGCTAAAAACAATAATAATTTGTTGAAACAATTTAAATAAACATATAATTATCAGTATAAAGTAGTATTCCATGACCTTGAAACAATCTACGTTAAAAAACGGCAATAAAATCATAATTTTCGCCAAAAACTCGAAAACCCCATTTTTTCACTTATGGAGTTTCTTTGGGACCCTATAAAACAGACTTATTGGGTTGATATTTGAAAAGTAATATTTTATTCGCGTTCTGTGACTAATTGTGAAGAGAAATGGTGAATTTCGAACTTTATTAACCTAATATTGTGAATTCTGAAAAAAATTTACAAAAATGTCTCCTTTTTCTTATGGAAAATACGTGTTAAACTTCATGAGCCTTGGGTCACCAATAAATATTATAAAAAAAAAAAAATGCCTTAATTTTTTTGTGGCAACCTCGATCAGATCAGTTGAATAATTTCAGCGTTGATGGTGGAAAACGATTTGCTTGTCATTCCTGTGGGAAAAGTAATAAACGGTTCAAATCACTAGTGCAACATGAGCGAATAGAGTGCTTGAAATTACCCAAGTTGAGATGTGAAATTTGTGGAAAACTTTTTAAGCACAAGCATCATCTTAAGAGACATAAACTTCGTCTCCATTTAGAATTACAATTTAAATATTGATCATAGTATTTAATTACTAACCAAATTTGTCAATCATAAAGATGTATACAAAAAAATCAAAGTCTTGGCAAAAACTGAACTTAAGTTGAAATTTTATAAGGAGTGCCTTTGACAAATGTATTATATTAATAATAAAATTATGTTCCACACATATCCTACATCAAATTCTTGATTGCTTCAAATTTTTCATAAATAAAATAGTATATTTAAATTTTAATTTCCCCTTAGTTTCAGCCAAAATGGATGATATTAAAACGTGCCACTGACAATTTTGGGTTAAATTAACTCACTGTGTGCACTATTTTTTCTGAATATCAACCAATATGGCTGAAACTTGGAAGGCATTTTTTCTAGGAACTTTATAAAATGAAGAGTTTTTATACCTCTAGCAATCAAAAATTTCACAAAGAATTGATTTAAGATGAATTGTGTCAATATTCTTAATAATGTGAATGGATCAGTTTCTTTTCATAAACATATTTTCTTGCAGGTTACTTGGTGTTCTATCAGGAGGAGAATCTTCAGCATCCCCAACTTAGATCAAGTCAGATAATTAATTCCAATCCAGATGACGAAAATCGATTTACTTGCGAAGTTTGTGGCAAGAGTTACAAATGGTCAAGATCTCTTTCGCAACATAAACGAATAGAGTGTCAGAAATTACCTACATTTAGCTGTGAAATTTGTGGAAAACTTTTTAAACACAAGCATCACCTTCAAAGGCACAGAATGCATATTCATTAGAAATTTTTAGAAAACAGTTTCTAAATTTAATTTTCAACGTTATTACAATTTAATTCTGCAAAGCAATGAATTTTGCGAGAAAAGTTTTTGTGCCATGTTTTTGAAAATATGTGTAGTTAAGAATGTCCCCAAGTCTTATGAAGTTGTTGTGCGTATCCTATATTTGGAACTTATAAACTTCGGAAATTCATACTTCAGGACAGAGGTATCCAACGCGTGAGCAACGGTGTAAATAACTGTCACTCGCCAATGCCCTCTCTTACCACCTTGAATGCGTTCATGCGGTGAGCGCGATGTAGAAAGGGGAAACAAGAAGGGGATTCTCGAAGAAGCGCCCGAAGAAGGGAAAGAAAGGAGAAGCGCGCCAGCCTTGCGTTGGCCACCTCTGTAGCATGAAAAATATTCATTGATTTGTTGTCGGCTTATAGACATTTTTAGTGCTATCAGTGATATTTTCCATAAAATGGGTTATCTCGTTCGAGATAATTTTTTTTTGTAATTGGATGTGGAACTATGGGAGTGCAAATAAAATTCTAAATATTTTAGTAAGTGGTCTAAGAAGTACTTTTATTCATCCTGAATATTTGAATCATTTGCGTAATTACCTTCCAGCTGTTCTAAAAAATGTCACAGTTGAAAGAATTGATTATATCGACCTAATAAAAATTGTACTAAATATGAATTGTTTGAAATCAATGAAAATATTCAAAAATAAATTTCTATTCTATTGAAAGATTGCGAATGTACTTACACTTTAATAAAATTTGAATCCGTTTTTCATAACTGATGCTTTATTTGAGAACAATATTTTTTCAAACAAATGATTCCTTCAAAAATACTACTGGAGGAATATTAAAAACATTTAGACAAGATATTTACAAAAGACCTTCGTTCAGCTGAACTTCCATTTACCTGAACGCTTCCACGCTCGTTTAGCTGAACTCGAGCAGCCCCCTCTACCCCCAGAAAAAAGCAACTAACGTTAGCAACCATTCAGAATGACGGTAGCAACCAATTAGAAGTCACCTCTAAAAACACCCATGCGGAGGGAGACATTGGTGGGAATTTCTCCTGAATTCAGCTAAACGAATGTTTACGTCGCGTAGCGGTTCAGCTAAACGAAAGTCTTCTGTTATCGTTCGGATAATGTAGCATGAATCGACGTCGTTTTTTTATTATGCTTTCTCCGTTTTTCTGGATAATTCAGAATACATAGACAATTTTTCGCTCAAACACTACATGAATTTTTGGGTTTCAGGAGCTGGTCATTTTTTGTGCAACGCTTGTGGGAAAATCTACAAATACAGAAAGGGTTTGGTGCGCCATAAACGAGTAGAATGTGGAAACAAAGCACCTCAATTTGGGTGCCCAGTTTGTGGAAGGAAATTCAAACATAAATATCAATTGCGACCACATCTGACAAGTGTTCATGGAATGCAAACTGTTACCTATAACGAACCAAACAATAGTTTCTACTATTAAACATATATAATTTACCAAAATATATTAAAGGAAGTATTTAAAACGGATCACTGTATATAAATTGTAAATAAAATAAAATTGTAAATGTTTTGTTATTCCTAATCATGTTTAGTAATTCTTTTAATGATTATAAATGTCTTTATAACGAAATATACATTTTCGTCACTCATGATACAGAAGACTTCAGTTCAGCTGAACTCTCGTTTGGCTGAACTTCCATTTACCCGAACCCTTCCACGCTCGTTTGACTGAACTCTAACTGCCCCCTCTACCCCCAGAAGAAAGCAACTGGACGTAGCAACCAATTAGAAGTCACCTCTAGAAACACCCATGCGGAGGTGGGCAGTGGTTGGAATTTCTCCCGAGTTGAGCTAAACGAATATTTACGTCGCGGAGCGGTTCAGCTAAACGAAAGTCTTCTGTAATCTCGAAATTTCCACCTCAACTTAATTAATTCTATTATAATGTCCCCCTAAACAGCAACTGTATTTATTCCAGATATTTTAATTTCTTGTGTGCATTGAATTCTAACAATCAGGTGAGAATTGATTTCACTGTAAATATAATTTCATTTTACTAATTTACATTGTATTTTTTTCCAGCAGGACATTCAAAATTTGAGGAGAATTCCTTTTCAGTTGAAGAAGTTAATTCTAATGTGAAACGCTGCATTGGAATTTGCCAAGAAATTCACAAAATGATGGTCACGTATGTTGGTCTAAAAAAATTTAATGTTGAAGAGGAGATTACCGAAGATGACTCTGAGTGGAATAACTTTTTTCCCATGAAGACACATGAAGATTTGGAACATGTTGAAAGTATTATCCTTATGAATCCTGCAAAGAAGAATAAACTGGTAATTTTATTGATTATTTACATTTTCTCTGAACTCGCATTAGTACAGTCAATTTGTCACAACAAGCATTCAAAAAGCTTAATTTGAAAAATGCGGGATCGTTCAGGGGCGAGTTTTTGAGAAAACTCAAAAAGTTTTTGGATTTCATGTATCTCGGAAATGTTAGGTTTTTGGGAAATTGTGTAAAAACAAAAAATGTTGGAGGCAATGTTTTCTACAACTTTTCTCATTGGGTCGAGATGCTGTGATGAAAAGTGCAATTAATTGATGCAGCTGAAGTAAGAAAAGAGGGTTTTATCGCTCTTTGGAACAGAAAAAAAAATTTTAATCGCAAAATTGTTCATAAGAAAGTTGTTCGTCTCGAAAAGACCTACAAAACTTATTCGAAAACTTTTCTTGTCCGACTTACCGTTCACGAGTAATAGCGTGACAAACATGTCACCGTACATTTCCCATTGTTTCCGACATAATGAATCATTACATTATTCTACAGCTCGTTTGATTAAAAATTTTTAAAACCTTCTTAAATCACGTTCAATACTGAAGTCAGCATAGTTTTGGAAAAAATTAATAATAATGAATATTAATTCATAATGAGATATTATCATGATTAGGAATAATTTGAAAGTCCTACTTACAAAAAAATCATTCATTCAGTCTGAAGTAATGATTTATCATGTACCCGCACCAACGTCGCCCTCGTCGGAAATAATGGGAAATCTACGGTGACAGGTTTGTCACGCTGTAACTCGTGAACGGTAAGTCGGACAAGTAAATTTTTATATGAATTTTGTAGTTTTTTCTGAGGCAAACAACTTTCTCATTGACAATTTTGCGATAAAAAAATTTTTCTGTGCCAAGAAGCGAGAAAACGCTTCTTTTGTTACTTTTGCACCATCCATTAATTGCACTTTTCATTGACTGCACTAAATGTTGGATTATTTGCAATAATCACTGCAACAAATTGATTTCTCTCACTTGTTTTTTTTATGATTCTAGATATCGTTCATGAATAAGATCAAAGGCAAAGATCTTATTGATTTTGTGAAACGAGTTCTAAGAGTCACATTCACAAACAGTTTAGCCAGTCTTTACTCATGGGAAGGAAGGAAAGGGAAAAAAAAGCTTCAACATCTGGAAACTGTAAATTCGATGTGCAGTGAGTATCAAAATTCTTTCAACAATGCTGAAATTCAATTTTTGATAATCGAACTAATTTTTATATTTCAGTCGCTGCAATGTCTTCATTTGAAAATGCTGATAAATTAACTTTTGAGTTTCGAGTACGGGAATGGTTTCGACAAGCTAAGGGGCGAGAGGAAAGCAAAGTTCGAAAAACTGCTGTCACTTCCAGACCAGAATTCGATGAATTTCAGCGTTAAAGTGACTTCAAATATTATCGGAATATTCAAATTTAGTTTTCCTACTAACACTAACAGTAATTATTATATTTAGCTCGTTAGGTATAAGAGAGTCGAATGTTGACCTATTGTATTATCGACTTGAGCTTAATATCTACTGAAATATGTTTATTATACATATTTGGTAAATAAAATAAAATTTCAATGGATGAATTTGCTACAAAAATAATAATTATTATAGAAGATAGAAAAATGATCTCATTTATTGCATGAATTTGTTATTTGTATGAATGTAAGGATGCGACGGATTCATGCAAAGATAGAGATGTGTTGAGGACAATAGTTTATATTTTTATAAGAAGAAGAGTGACGAAACTCTTAACCCGGGGTGATTGCTAGAGGGATCACTCAGCGACACGTGTCAGAGCGGCGTTGTGGAAAGAGTGTGTCATTTGAATAAGCAACACCTGACTCTTAGATTAATCTCAAACCTATCCCTCCTACTTTCTCCTATACATCCCTTACTCAAACTTCCCATGTATATTTCTTGATAACCCATAGTACGAACAGGCTAGAAAGGAACGTGTTACGCTTACCCCGAAAGGGATTTGTTCTAATGGTATAATTATAACGTTGATAAAAATTTAGTTGCTTTGAAATGTATGTAAATATTTGAATTCTTTAATAATATTTAGGATAGATTGTCATATTTTTGATTTTTTGATTTCAGATTACAGCTACAAAATTCAAATTCCTAGCCAAGCTTCTGATCGTCCTTATAACTGCAATCTTTGTGGAAAAGGATACGCCTGGAAAATTTCTCTTAATCGACATCTAAGGGAAGAATGCGGAAAATTGCCACAACATTCTTGCCTTTATTGTGGAAAAAAATTCAAACAAAGAAGCAGTTTTATGAGGCATATGCTTAATGTCCACAATGCAAGCTGAAACATTTCCAAGAGGCTTAATTATCATTAGAAAAAATACTGGGAGTAGGTGTTTCGAGGTTTGATTGTGTACAAAACTACCAATTTTTTCGACGCTTCACGAATGTTGCAGTTCGCATCTTTAGGGCTGACCTGAAACTGAGGTTTCAGGTTATGTAGTTTTCTTATGTATGCCCCTATGATGAATGTGATTAATATTAACAGGGTCCCTCAAGATTTTTATTGCCTCTCTATGCCTTCTTGGGAAATTTTTTTTTTACGATGACCTTTGCTTTGTCAAATGAAATGCTATGTCCTGTTTTGATGTGAGCAATAGGGTGGTCCAAAAACTTTCTTTCAAATTTTTATGCGAAATGCCCGGGAACTTATTTGAATGCACAAAAATATAAACGCATTTTTAAAAATATCTATATATATATATATATATATTTAGAGGTGACGCAAGTGTCATGAAGTAAAACACGTATTTCCTGTAAGAAAAAAAAAATTTTTTGTAAATTTTATTCGGAATTCTCAATATTAGGTGAATCGAGTTGAAAATTTACCATGTCTCTTCACAATTAGTCACAGAATGGAAACAAAATATTAATTTCGAATATCACCCCCATAAGTCTGTTTTAGAGGGTCCCGAAAAACCCATATAGGTGAAAAAATGGGTTTTTCGATTTTTCGACACTAATTATGATTTTTTTGCGGTATTTAACGCAGATTGTTTCAGAAACATGAAACACAACTTTATACTAATAATTCGATGTTTATTTGAATTGCCTAAACAATTTATTATCGTTTTTAGCAACTTCCTTTTAGAAAAGGGTTAGAAAGTCAAGGTTCTTTCTGAATTATTTAACTTACATTCAACGTTTCAGTTTGAGCGAGGTAATAATCAAAGTTAAAAAAAAATTTTTAAATCAATTTTTTATCAATTAGAATAATATTCTCTTAAATTAATGCTACATAGTTGCGGTTTTTTCCTTAAATTTTCAACTTTTTAATAATTTTCAATTAGATTAAAATAATAATTAATTCATGCTAGGAAAATAAGTGTTTGAACAATTTATAATCATTGCTAATAATATTTTCTTTGTTAATGATAGAAACTTGCGGTTTTTTCTGAAATGTTTAACTTTGCGCTGGATGGAATTTGAATGAAATTTGAATGAAATTCAATTAGATTGAATTAGATTGAATTTATTTAATTGATGTTAGAATTAGATTTTTTTTTATTAAAATAAAATATTCTTTCTAAATATCAACCATCATATTTCTGAATGAAAATTTATATTTTAAGATCGAAAATTCAACTTTTTATTTAAAAGTTGAACTAATTTCTTAAAAACTCAATTTTTGCGTTGGAGATCCATAATTTTAGTAGAAAATTCGAAATTCAAATTTGACTGAATGAATTCAGCTTTTTTGTTTTAATTAATTTTTTTCAACATTGGGAAAAGAATAAAAATAATTTACTTAAATCAATACAAATACTATTTAAAATATGATTCTCTCTAATGTTTACTTATTATTTGTTCACAACAAAGAGGTAGAGCAAAGTTAAACATTTCAGAAAAAACCGCAACTTTTTAGCACTAATCTAAGTCGATATCTCGATATTTCAAATTTTTTTTTTTATATACAAAACAATCTAATTCAACCAACAATTGAATCAATTCAATCTAGATCACTTAGTGAAAAGTGGGAAAAAAGCTTGAGAGTTTAGAAAAAATCGCAACTTTTTAGGACAAATCTAAGAGGAGAAAGCCATAAACGATAATAATGCGTTTAAATAATTATTGTTGTTGAATTAAATTATATATTAACTCACTTCAAGCGAAAAGTTGGCAAAAAGTTAAGATTTCAGGAATAACCACAACTTTCTAGCACTTATCTAAGAGAAAATGGTTATAAACAATAATGAATTGTTTAAATAAGCATTTTTGTCAACTTGCATTAATTATTATCTCACTAAGTGAAAAGTGGACGAAAGGCCTAAAATTTTAGAAAAAACCGCAACTTTTTGGCACTAATCTAAGAAAAGAAAGCCATAAACAATAATAATTTGTTTATGCAATTATTTTCTAAATAAAATTAAATATTTACTCACTTCAAGTGAAAAAGGGGCAAAAAGTTAAAAATTTCAGAAAAAACCGCAAGTTTCTATCATTGAGCGAAGAAAATATTATTAGCAATGATCATAAATTGTTTAAACAATTATTTTTTCAAACTGAATTAATTATTACTTCAATCCAATTGAAAAGTGATAAAAAGTTAAAAATTAAGGGAAAATCCGCAACTATATAGTATTAATCTAGAAGAAGAAACATAATCATAAAATAATAAACATAAACAATAAAAACATAAACAAACAAACAAACAAACATAAACATAAACATTACAATAAAACATAAACAAACATAAACATAAAACAAACAAACATAAACATTTACAATTTGTTTGAACAATTATTTTTGATAAATTATATATAATAATCAATTACTTCAAGTGAAAAGTGGAAAAAAGTTACAAATTTCAGAAAAAACCGCAACCTCGTAGCATTATTCTAAGAGAATATTACTATAATTGATAAAAAATTGTTGAAACAATTACTTTTGTCAACTTTATTTGATTATTACCTCTCTTCAACTGAAGCGTTGAGGATAAGTTGAAAAATTCAGAAAGAACCTTGATTTTCTAACCCTTTCCTAGAGAAAGTTGCTAAAAATAATAATAAATTATTTAAATAATTCATATAAACATCTTATGATCAGTGAAAAGTAGTGTTTCATGTATTAAAAATAATCTGCCTTGAAAATGCGCAAAAAAATCATAAGTAGCGCCATAAGCTCGAGAAACCCATTTTTTTACTCGTGAGGGTTGCTTGGGCCCTATAAAAGAAACTTATGGGGGTAATATTTGAAAAGTAATATTTTATTCGCATTCTGCGACTAATTGTGGAGGGAAATGGTGAATTTTGAACTCGATTCACCTATTATTGAGAATGCTGAACAAAATTTACAAAAACGTCTTTTATTTTTCAGGGAAATACGTGTTTAATTTCATGGGGCTTGCGCCACCTCTAAAAATTATTTTTTTTCAACCAAAAAATGCGTTGATTTTTTTGTGGATTCGAACAAATTTCCGTGTGTTTTGCATCAAAATTCGGAAGAAAAAATTTCTAATGCATTTTTGGACCCTATCGAGCAAGCACCGTTCAGTGGTCGTAGGTATACAAAAAAACTCGTCCCAGGTCAGCCCTGAAGAAGCGAACTGCAGCGTTTGTGAAACGTCGGCAGAATTCGCAGTTTTGTACACGATCGCAACCTGAAACACCTACTTTTATTATGATGGATCATCGTGGAAGCACAAAATCTATCATCAGAAAAAGTACTGTTTTATGTACTCTTATTTATTAAAACTTGAGCTTATTTTCTGGAATAAAAAATTGTTTGTGCTCAAATCTGATGAGATTCTGATCACATGAAATATCAAATAAACGATTTATTTAGAATTGTTATTATTTCTCTCCATAAAGTTATTTTGAATCTTCAATTCCTTGAAAATTCCAAGAAACGCTTAATGTTTTCTTTTTTTAATTTTGGTTTTTGGTTATTCATCTATTTTTATTTTGCTCCTCCACTTAATCCCCTTATTTTTATTTTTCTAGCTGCATATACCTATAATACTCTGAATCTATGTTTTATCAGCCTTTGAAAAGTTAAGCTTAAACATTTCAAAATAACCAAACTTTTTGTTGTTTATTTATTTGCTTTCAGAACTCATGCATCCTTATTCCAGAAGACATCCGAAAATCCAAAAACCATTTCCTTGCGAAAAATGTGGAAGATCTTATGGAAGATTGGACACGTTACGTCGACATCTTCAATATGAATGTGGACAAATTCCTCGATTCGATTGTCCATTTTGTCCAAAAAGTTTCAAGCACAAATCGCATTACCGTAGACATGGTGCTAATGTTCATGGAATGCAGTTTTAAATTATTAATTTAATTCTCGTAATTTATTGTCGGATGTACAAAAAAAAATTGCAATGGTTACAGAAGGTTGTACAGAAAAGATATTTGGATTCATTTAGTTGAAAAATAAAACTAAATATTTTTTTAATTGGTGGATATTTTATTAAAGGATAGTTATCTATCCCTAAGAAGTTGTTCTATTTTTTATCATTATCCCTTTTTTTATTTCAGTATGTGAAAAATTAGATTTTTTCTATAATACCTATCCCTAAATATACTTTTTTAAACTTTTATGTGGAGAATCATACAAATATTTTATCATTAACTCAATAATCCATCAAGATGATTAACATGAGATTTTTTATTTTTTATTTTCTAGGAGGTGAAATAATGCTGAAACCATATTCTTGTCACAGATGTGGAAGACTATATCAAAATAAGGGAAGCCTGAATAGACATTTGGATTATGAATGTGGACAACCGGCAAAGTATTATTGTGAAATTTGTCTAAAAGGATTTAAGAGAAAAACAAACTATCACAGACACGTTTTGGGCGTTCATGGACATGTGATTTGAATATATTTTGTTGGAGAAGTTACTTTTTACTGAATTGGGATCTTGTAAAACAACTTCGATCAATTCAAATTCTACAGATCCCAATTTTCAAACTTTGACTGAAACTAATTTCGAAGTTTTTTCAATTTCTTGTCGCTTAAATCTAAACACTTTTAGACTTAACGCTTCAAATTTTTAATTACTCTTCCATAATTTTTTCTTGCTTTGAGAAGAGACTGTAAGCCTAGGGTGGTCCACAAAATTTTTTTCCAAATTTGTATGCAGAACGCCTGGAAATTTGTTCGAATCCACAAAAAAATAAACCAATTAAAAAAAAAGTAATAATAATAATAATAATATTATTTAGAGGTGGCGCAAGCCTCATGAAGTTTAACAGGTATTCCCCATAAAAAAAAGACGTTTTTGTGAATTTAATTCAGAATTCTCAATATTAGGTCAATCGAGTTTGAAATTTACCATTTTTCTTCAAAATTAGTCACAGAATGCGAAAAAAATAATATTTTTCAAGCATCACCCCAATAAGTCTGTGTTATAGGGTCCCAGAAAAACCCATAAGTAACAAAATTTGTTTTTCGAGTTTTTGGGGCTAATTATGATTTTTTTTTGGTTTTTTTTAACGCGGATTGTTAATAATACATGAAATACTACTTTATACTCATAAATGGATGTTTATTTTATTTGTTCGAACAAATTATTATTGTTTTTAGAAACTTTCTCTTAGAAAAGGGTTAGAAAGTCAAGGTTTTTTCTGAATTTTTCAACTTATTTCCAACGTTTCAGTTAAAGCGAGGTAATAATCAATTAAAGTTGAGAAAAATAATTTTTCGAACAATTTTTTATCTAGTATAATAATACTCTCTTAGAATAATGCTACAAAGTTGCGGCTTTTTCTGAAATTTTCAACATTTGTCAACTTTTTACCTATAGTAAGTCATTATTTTATTTAATTAATCAAAAATACTTGTTTAAACAAATTGTAAAAGTTTATAGCTATCTTCTTCTAGAACAATACTTCATAGTTACGGTTTTTTCCTGAAATTTTTAACTTTTCATCACTTTTCAATTAGATTAGAGTAATAATTAATTATTGTTTAAAAAATAATTGTTTAAACAATGTATTATCATTGCTAATCATATTTTCTTTGACTAATGATAGAAACTTGCGGTTTTTTCTGAAATTTTTATTTTTTTGCCCAGTTTTCACTTGAAGTAAGTTATATTCAATTTAATTTGCCGAGAATAATTGTTTGAACAAAGTATTATTGTTTATGGCTTTCTTCTCTTAGATAAGTACTAAAAAGTTGCGGTTTTCTCCGGATTCTAAAGCTTTGTGTCCACTTTTCACTTAGTGAGGTGATAATTAATGCCAGTTAACAAACATGCTTATTTAAAAGTGCTGGAAAGTTGTAGTTTTTTCTGGAATTCAGCTTTTTTGTTTCAAGTAATTTCTTTTTTTTTTAATTAGGAAGAGAACAAAAATACAACACTTAAATATACTTGAAATAGACACTATTCAAAATATAATTTTCTCTTATGTTTATCTATTATTTGTTCACAACTAAAAAGATAAAGCGAAGTGAAACATTTCAGAAAAATATCATCTTTTTAGCACTAATCTGAGAGAAGATAGCCACAAACAATAATAATTTTTCCAAACAATGATTTTAATTAAATTAAAATAAATATTGACTCACTTCAAGCGAAAAGTGGGCAAAAAGTTGAAAAATTCAGAAAAACTGCAAATTTCTATCTTTAAGCAAGAAAATATCATTAGCAAAGATAATAAATTGTTAAAACACTTTTTTTTTTAACATTATTAAATTATTACTCCATTCTAATTGAAAAGTGATGAAAAGATAGAAATTGCAGGAAAAAGCCGCAACTAGGTAGTATTAATCTAAAAGAATATGACTATAAACATTTACCATTTGTTCAAAAGATTATTTTTGCTGAATCAAATTAGATAAGTACTTACTTTAAGTGAATAGTGGACAAAAAGTTGAAAATTTTAGAAAAAACCGCAACTTTGTAAGCTTATTCTGAGAGAATATTGTTATAATCAATAAAAATTGTTTAAACAATTATTTTTGTAAACCATGATTGATAATTACCTGGATCTAACTGAAACGTTGGAAATAACTTGAAAAATTCAGAAAAAACCTTGACTCTCTAACCCTTTTCTAAGAGAAAGTTGCTAAAAACAATAATGGATTTTTTAACAAATTTGAACAAACATCTAATCATCAGTATAAAATAGTATTTCGTGTATCTGAAACAATCTGCTTCGAAAAAACCACAAAAAAATCATCATTAGCGTCTAAAACTCGAAAAACCCATTTTTTTACTTATGGGGGTATTTTGGTACCCTATAGAACAGGCTTATGGGGGTGATATTTGAAAAGCAATATTTTATTCGCATTCTATGACTAATTGTGAAGAGGAATGGTGAACTTCGAACTCGATTCACCTAATATTGAGAATTCTCAATAAAATTTACAAAAACATCTTTTTTTTTTATGGGAAATATGTGTTAAATTTCATGGGGATTGTGCCATGTCTGAATATTACTTTTTTTAAGCAAAAAAAATCCGTTTTTTTTTTGTGGATTCGAACAAATTTTCGGTCGTTTTGCATTAAAATTCGAAAAAAAAATTTTCTAATGCATTTTTGGACCACCCTACGTGAAGCCTCACTTAAATCAAAATTTTTTCTCCTCCAATTTGGTGACATTCAGTAAACAATCAAATTTTGGGGATTTACTAATGTTTGAACTAAAAATTTTAAGTTTTGAACTTCGATTTTTGAAAAATTCTAAATAATTCCCTAAATTAAATTTACTGCATTTTTTTGGATTTGTGATAGTAAGAGATTTTGAAAATTCCAAGAAATAAAGCCTATTTACTTTTGAAGAAAATCGCTTTGTTCAAAAACAATTTCCATGCAAGGAAATCCCCAGCACAACCCGTCGATACCAAATTAAGTATGTGATTGTATAAAAATATAAATAAAATTTGTACAGATTTGTATTTAAAAAAATGCCAATATTCTATTATGTATTACATTTTTTCGTAATTATTTTACAATTACGTCCGTATAATTTTTCTTATCCTGGTGGTAATTATTTTCGAAAATACGTGTTTTATCTGTAAGGTATAGCTTATTTTAGTACAAATGGCTTGCAAATAAAGAAACTTTTCCGGAGGAAAATAACTTTATTTTGTCTTTAAATTGTATTTACTTTTAATTGATTTTCAGGTTCGAAATTGTAGCTCTTGAACTGTTAGAAATATTCTTATAAATTATTATCTCGGTATTTTCAATCCAAAAATAATATGCAGGTTTATCTATGAAAGAGAGATGTATTCTTCTAACAAAAAGTTTCTCAATTCCAGATTGGTCGCATACTCAAGGGCCCACATTTGATCCCGGAAGTGCTCCTTACCAATGCGTGTGTGGGAAATCTTACCATTGGAAGTCAAGTTACAATCGTCATCAACGTGAAGAATGTGGTGGTAGAAATCCGTATCATAAATGTAGAAATTGTGGAAAAGAGTACAGATGGAGAGATTCTTTGTATAAACATTTGAAATTCGAATGCGGAGTCGAACCCAAGTTTACTTGTACGGTTTGTAATAAAAGATTTAGGCACAAACAAGTTCTTAACACACATTATAAGAGTTGTCATCGTCATCAATAATGTTACTTTATTAATAAAAATTTATGTACTCATCTGACGTTTAAAAATAATAATTTCCATATATTTCTATGTATTTGAGGTTTTGTTATTTAAAAAATCTATCATCATTTCGCAAATTCTATAGAAGGCCTAGACGGGTCTGGGGAAATTTTCTTATACACCAGATGTTGGCCGCTCCACCACTTATGCCATCGGTAGTGAGGACGCGAACATCTGTTCTTTGAGCAAATTTTCTCAGCCTTGACTTGGCCTTTTCTACAATAATTAAGAAATTGTGAATCAGGTTGTAAATTTCCGGACTTGTGATAACTTTGTATATGTGTATGTACATTGTGAAAATTAGCATATGTTGGTTATTAAAAAAATACGCCAATCTCGAATAAAGTGTTCTATTTAATATTTGATTGATGTTTATTTTTTGCAGAATTGATGGAAGCTGAGATCGAAGCCAGAAGAACTGGGCGTCACGTTTGTAGAACTTGTGGACGAGGATACAAATGGCTCCAATCACTGGTTAGACACAAAAAAGAAGAGTGTATGAAGGAACCACAACACCCTTGTCCAATTTGCAAAACAAGAATTAGACACAAGTGGATGTTGAAAAAGCACCTAATTAGATTTCACAACATTGTTATACACGACGAAAAATATTAACTTACACAATATAAGCTTAAAAATTCGTTGCTCAGCAGTTCGAAGAGAAATGGGCGTGAGTGTTATAATCTCTATTAACTCAGCTGGGTTAAGTAAAATAATTTTGATAGGTTTAGCCCCGGTATAAATTTTCTCAAAGTTCACGGAATTGCACTGCTAACTTATTTACATGTAATTGAACTGCGATGCCTAAATCAATTAAAAAACGGAAGAGAACTTCTCCGGATCAAAGGGGGATACGCGTGAATTCAGCCCGAGAAGTATTGTCCTGAAAATCAGTTCCAAGAATCGTACGAATTATGATTTTAAGAACTAATTTTTGTAGAGAATTTTAGGGCGCATCTTTTTTCTGGCTTGCAAAAATTTGTAAGTTTGATGGTTTCTAAACTAATTGGTAAAAACTTCCTAACTTAGCCAATTTTTGGAATTTTTTGATTCTGCTTACAGTACATTACGTGTTAAAGTTTTCTTGAACGATTCGTGAAAAAACGTGAATATTTTCATAAACAAGGAAGTTGCTCATTTTTCTTCAAGACTTAGCAGAAATCATGAATTTCAACCTTCAAGAGGTTCGTTTATCGAGCGAATTCGAAGCAAAGGAAAACTCCTATTGACAAAGTTCTTGATGAAGGTTCAAAGAAGTTTTCTGGAAATTTTCAGATCAATCGCATTAATGGTTTGGAAATTTTGTAGTTTTGAATTACAAGCGGAAGTCTTGACGCCGCGCCGTCTTAACACGTGCCTCCTTCGCAAGACATCCCCTGAACATTTTTGTAAGCATTTTTCTCCACAGCAGAATTTAATAGGTCTGAAAAATCTGTCTGCGATTATAATATCCTTAACACCAGCTTCCTTGGTTTCAGACTTTGTAACATATTCTTTTCCCTAAAATAATAACAAATGATCTCATCAACTTCTTCATCAAAATATTAAAATAATAACTTTAGGCTACCAATAAATTATCCAATAAAATGTATTTAGGAAATCAAGAAAGGAATAGTCCTAAAATATTACATATATGATAAAAGATTATTCGAATTTTTCGAATAACAGTTATTAATCGTGTGTGATTTGTAGAGTATCAACTATAATAAACCTGTTTCAAAATAATCATACGTTTGCAGGTATTCTTAGAAATAATACATTCACTGCTTCTTTGCTCTGTTTATAGTATATTTTAGAAGAAAACTACAGACGGTTATTATTTTTGTTTTGGTATCAGACTTGACCTTCACGACCGCTGCAACACGTTCGTAACAAAAAAGGCACGTGCATACGGCAGCAGCGTCAAGATCCCCGTTTGTAATTTAAGAGATTCATAATTTTTAACCATTAGAGCGATTGATCTGAACATGTCCAGAAAACTTCTTCGAACCTTAATAAACAACTTTGTCACTAGACATTTTTCGTTGCTTGAAATCCGCTCGATAAAAGAAGGGCTTGTAGATTAAAATTCATGATTTTTTCGGAGCCTCACAAAAAAATTACCAACTTTCTTGTTTATTGAAATATTTACGTTTTCTTCCTCAGCTAGTTTCGAAACACTTAAAAATGTAATTTTGCAATAATTATACTGACAAATTCTGGAAACATTTGCTAAAGGAAAAGAAGATGTGCCTTCAAATTCTCTACAAGTACTAGTCCTTGAAATTAACATTCGAACGATTTCCAAAATTGACTTTCGATCCGGAGAGATTCATTATTCAAATCAGGGGTGTCTAACGCAAGGCTGACGCGCTTCTCCTTTCTTTCCCTTCTTCGAGAATTCTCTTCTCGTTTCCCTTTTCCACATCGCGCTCACCGCATGAGCGCATTCAAAGTGGTAAGAGAGGGGATTGACGAGTGACAGTTATATACACCGTTGCTCACGCGTTGGACACCTCTGATTTGAATATCTCATTAAAATTCAAAAAACATTTATTACTTATATAAGCTTACTATATAGGAATAATGTATATGTATAGGAAAT
>WSXT02177195.1:0-21718 GCA_011762715.2 Neuroterus valhalla | reverse complement strand
TCGTTATACTTATTGGTTGTCGTGATATACGCGTGGTGCTGTCAGCTTGACCTCAAGCTAGCAGGACCACGGGTTTTTTCAAAAAAATGAAAAGCACTAAATTTGATATTTGGGCATTAAATAGCACTAAATTAGCACTTAATTATAGAATAGCTTATTTTCAAAAAATACATTTTGGTTCTGTCCACTTGAGGGACGTGATATCAGTAGCAGCTTCATCTACTGAAGCAGAATACATGGCTCTCTTTGAAGGTGTTAGAGAGGCTCTGTGGTTAAAATCGTTAGCAACGAGTATTCATGTAAATATTTCAGAGCCAATTATAATTTTTGAGGATAATAATGGTTGCATACGTATTGCAAACAATCCAACTTGTCACAAGAGGTCAAAACATATTGATGATAAGTATCATTTTTCTAGGGAGCAAATAGAGAAAAATGTAGTAATGTTAAAATGTGTTCCTACAGCAAACCAGTTGGCTGACATTTTAACAAAGCCTTTACCAGCGGCCAAATTTCTGGAATTACGAACAAAAATGGGTCTGGAGTAATAAAAATTACGGCTTGTAATTTTTCTATGTATATATGTTGTATATACTTATTGTAATCGACCTGATGATATTGGTAATGGTCTGATTGGGTTTTACTGGGTTTCCCTAATCCTTGCAACGAATGTTGGGCCATATGTAACTTCCCAGGAAGCATAAGGAAGGTGCGGCTTATCTTACTTTATTAAGAATGGATATGTATATAAAAAGGAGCATTCTGTTGATAAGTTCTCATTTCATGAGTTTATGTACAATATATACGATTAATTTTTGAGGAGGCGTGTTGGTTTAACTCGTAGAGTTTTTACGTATACAAAAATTAATAGTTATATTCTAAGAACGGTATGTGTGTGGCCGAATGACGTTATTGTATATATGAAGTCGAGAAGGACTGGACCGGCCTAGTTCTTTATCACAAAGGGTGCCTGTGCAAATGAGTAATCCTAAGTTTAGTCTTGATCATTATCCGATACAAGAAAGACGTGCCTTCCGAAGTGATCTTTGAATAAAAGCACAATTTCATTTAGAGTACAACGCTTGTTTTATTCACATATCCTGATTCCAATAGAGGATAAATAGAAAAGAACAGAAGGAAGAGAAAATTAGGAAATGATATACGTTGGATTGAAACTATTTGATATAAAGAAGTTAACAATAAAAGAACAGAGACGTGCGTCTTGGCGCGAGTTACTCTCCTAGTTACACATAATAATTTGTAGTACTGCAAAATCACGGTTTTTCTGAATTTCATTATTTCATCTGCAATTTCTGAGCTACCTTTGATTCCTCATCAAAAACAAGAATCAGTCAGGAAAGGGAGAAAATGACTCTCTCTATATTTTTTTGTTTCCAAGGGATCATTTGAACTTGGAAAAGCGGTCGAGTCTGATTGAAGTGTAGGTTTAATTTCTTTTACTTCGTTACTTAGCCTCTATAGAAGCTAAAAAAGGAGCCCTTTTCTGCTATTTACACCGTAATTTAGAAGTGAATACACGAAACTCTCTGATTAGTAATGATCAAGTTAAGTTAGGAAGAGTTAGTTTCGTCACCTCCGAACACCTTTCCGAGGTTTTTCAAAAATTTTGTTTCTAAAAAATAACACTTTTTTCCAGAAAAATCAATAAAATTGATCATCTGATTTTAGTTTATATTCTTATCATAATTATGTTAATAAATACATCCGAATCATTCAATCAATAAGATTTTCCAGTAAAAACAACCCTCAAGAAATCTTCCCAAAAGGAAATTTGGAAGGTGAGAGAAATTTCGTTCTACTGTAATTCAAAAAAGACCCAGATCCTTCGCGCACACCCAGTTGAGAATTATCTTCATAGGTATGTCGGAAGATACTGATATTTTCGTAAATCATTAAAAGGAGACAACATTAAATAAATAATATTTAAACTATTTTTCTTCATGAACTAGATTGAATTCAATGCCATTGATTTTTGACGCTGAAAATTATTCGCATACTTTGTTAGAAAGAATACAACTTTTATCTTTCTTCTATAGTTACAATTGACACAGGCATATCGAGTCTCTCATCTGCCTGGTTTCCATAACTTTTACTTATTTTTAAAATTTTTTTACAATCTTACGATCAATATATATTTTTCAATTTTGGAAGCTCCACCCCTTTCCTATCATTTTATTATTTTATATTCTATTTTTATTAATAATTTATCGTTATATTGATAACTTTTACGAAAACCGGGCAGATAAAAGACTTGATATTCCTGTGTCAATTGTAACTAGAGAAGAAAGATAAAAGTTTTATTCGTTCTAACAAAGTATGCAAATAATTTTCAGCGTCAAAGATCAACGGCATTAAATTCAATCCAGTTCATGAAGAAAAAAAGTTTGAATATTATTTATTTAATGTTGTCTCCTTTTTATGATTTACGAAAATATCAGTATCTCCCGACATACCTATGAAGATAATTCTCGACTGGGTGCGCGCGAAAGATCCGGGTCTTTTTCGAATTACAGTAGAACGAAATTTCTCTCACCTTCCAAAATTTCCTTTTGGAAAGTTTTTTTCAGAGATCTGAATTTTTTTTTGGAACACTTACAAAATTTTATGTCTGCGTGATGAATGAATAACCCTGACGAATATGTATGTCTGTATGCATGTATGAATGTTTGTCTGATAGCACCATAACTTTCGAAAAAACTAATCTATTTGATTGACCTGTTGTACAGACTTTTAATGTCAGAAACTGAAGTGCAAGTTCGTTAGCCAGCTATTCTGGATAAAAATTTTAAAAATTTAGAGACATGGTCAGAGTAATGGCATTTTCGATATTCCAAAATTTTAACAAAACTAAACATTTTTAGCCACACAACACAAGATATGAAAAAAAGTTAAATGAAAAAAATGTTTCTTTATCGGAGGCCTACAAGATGATCTTTACAACTTTATGAATTTTCTCAGAAAATCAAAAATTCAAATTTTGGTCGCAGAAAGAGTAATGAAAAATACAAAGTTTTATTTTTTGGTCAAACTATGCAAGATACGGGAAAACAGGGTTGAAAAAAAATTTCGCAAACAATAAAGATCTACAAATTTGGTAAAATCTACTTTTTAAGTAGTTGAGTAGTTGAGTAGTTCTTGCTTCATTGATAAAAAAACATATTTAAAAGGAAAAAATGGAATCTTTGGCAATCGACACAAGCATTGGGTGCAAAGTTTTTGTTTCAATCGTAAAAAATAAAATAAAACATCAAAAAACTAAATTTCCAGGAAAAATGAACAACATATGAAAAAAATGGAGCAACAAAACTCCTTTACCGTTCTGGAAAAATTTTGATCGAGTGCGCAGCACGAGACACGCGATAAGAATGTATTTGTTTAGGCCAGAGAAGCTTATTATGAGAGAAGAACAAAAAAAAATCAAAATCATCAATTTAAAGTGGTTGACATTTTGCTTGCTTTTCGAAGAGCAAGATCCGACAGTCAAGCGCCGTAGTCGAGCTCAATCTTACGAGCGAAGAGCGCGATGAGAATGTGCCCACACAGCGTGCAGATTTCATATAATAAGGATAGATCATCGCAGGATAGATTTATTCTAATTTCATAAATTACTATGCATTTTATGAATCACCACGAATTGTATGAATCATCAAAAATTTCATTTTAAAAACCCACGAATTGAATAAATTTCCATGAATGTCATAAGTTTCCAAAAATGCCCACATATTTAATATATTCTCTTAAATTTTATAAGGTACAATGAATATCATCAATAACCACGAATTGAATGAATTTTACGAATTTTTTCTGAATTCATAGACTACCACCAGTTTTTTTTCAATTCCCATTAAATTTCTTAATCTAGATAAATTCCATTTATGTTAACATATCGGTTACCGATATCTTCCTCAAAACTCCGACATAATCCTAATACTCTGATGTTACTCGATTACTTGACTAGTTTTTAAAAACGTATTTTCTTCTTTGATTTTTCAGTAAATTCTGAAAATTGATTAGGCTGGCACGAGTTGAAGCAAAGGAGGAGATCAATTTTTGATTTTGAGAAAAACTAATTTCATTTCGATTTCGGGAACAGTTAAAGATACAAAATATATTTTCCGGTAAGAAAAAGATGCGCAATAAAATTTTGGATTGAAGTGTACTTTTAAGAATTGAAAATTCGGGACCTCATTTCCGAATGGCCAGGGTTCATCCTGTTCCCTTAAAAATAATTGTACGTGCCCATTGTGATAATCCGGCAGCTCAGTTGTCGTGCCAGCTCTGATGCGAGAGATAGAGGGTCAGAAGCACGGGTGTGAAAGAGACATTTCGAAGGAACAGCTATCCTTGTCTCGTCATAGCGTGCGAGCACAAGTGCGAAAGGGATGGATTGGACTCAGCCATGCGCGAACATTCTGAAAACTCTCAATTTCAGTCTGATATATTTAATGAGGCATCATCGGGCTCATTAAGACAAGGTATGAATGCACGGATAGATAATTTGAACCCTTGCAATAAGCTCGTTAAATTTGTAGTCGTGGCAAAGGCAACGTTTTATTTATATAAGCAAATAAAAAACGCGTTTCAGTGATTCTGAACATTTTTGTGTAAATCTCAGCGTGGTCGTTGGCGCTCGTTTCTCTCACCTTCGGCCAACTACCGCTGGCCAGGATGTTCAGTAGTAATATAGCGAGAAAGTCGTTATTAAAATGTAAACAAGTTTCTTCAATATCAAAGTGAATTTTCGAAATGCGGGATATTTTTTTGCGTTCTATCCTGACGTTTCATATTCCTTCTCCAAGATGCTTATTCTCGACACTCATCATGCTGAATTTCTTCTTCAGAAGGTTTAAAATACTATTGATTGAATAATTTCATTGCCTTATAAAATGTTCTAGCCGTCAATATGCATATGATATACTGTCATTTTTAAGAAATAATCTCAGGCTCTGACTATGCTCAAAAAGGACTTAGAATCACTATTCATATGAGCTGACTAAATTTTCCCATGACACGTAGGAAGATCAGCTCAGCAGAGACGTGAAATGTCATTCAACTGCCATGAGGAAGATTTGGGCAGGTTCGGGAAGCGCGAAACGAGAAGAATTTCCCCTCTAGGGAAAAGAGAATATTTTTTACGAGATTTAAGGGTCCCTGACTTCCACTATATCAAAATGCCGAACTTCGTGACGAGACCACGAAGGGGCTTGAGACAAGAGTTGAGCTCTGGCCTCGTAGATCGAGCAGGGGTCGTAAAAACTAGTAATTCGCAGGGGGTCTATAAAAATGTTTATCACCATCAATAAAAAGGCTTTCGGTCCAGTGCTCCCCGTATTCCACTTCGCTATCGTTCCCGTGGTCCTCCTTTGCCCTCTTCTCTCTTCCTCCTTCTCCCTCCCTTCTCCTTTCTCTTTTTATCCCCATTTCACCCTTTTTAACCTCAAGTCTTTCTCTCTCGTGCACTCTTCTCTAATCTTAACGACGTCCCGACCGATAAAGTCTGGCCTTTAGACGATCTCTATTGTTTTATTTCAAAGGAGAATTTAGTTTTGTGAGAATTCGACATCTCGAAGATCGAAATCGTGAGGGTGCGGATTTTTTATAAAGGCATTTTTCTGTTATTGCGGACCACGATCTCTTCCTCTAATTGCATAGTTCTCCCAACGTTCGAAGCACGGACACTCCCATGGCCGCGATTAACCGTAATTTACTGGTGAACCTCGGTGCAATTGAACGCTTGTATCGGCTATCGACTTTTTTATATGCGTTTTTTACTCCCTTTTTTAATGGAATCAAAGGATTGGTTGAAATCCCTTCCGGTTTTCGAATCGGAAAACTTTCAGGGCGCAAAAAAATAAATTAAGAGTTATAGGGTTTAAAGAGATGAAGTTTATTACCTGGTTCAGGAAATTTATACTCAGAGAGTTTTTACAGATTCCGGGAGAATTTCGTACTTTTACTCCTGAGGAGCTCTCCGGTTTACACTTTTCACCTAATTTCTTCTTATGTATTTTTTTTATAAATATATGCATTCTCTCAAATTTCGGAGTGTTTTTTGACTTTTGAAATTGAACGCCAAAGTTCCTCGATTCGAATGGTTCGAATGCTCTTTATTTATGGTAAATGATATCCAAATTGTCTTAAAAACAATCTCGGATATGTGGGAGATGGAAAGGTATATGAAGTCGGTGGAGGAAGCAATAACGGGAGAAAAGGTATGAAAGGATATAAACAAGGGAAGAAACAGAATAGAGGGTATTTTTAAGAATATAAAAACAATTGAGAGAAATGAGTACCTCAAGTATTTTTAGAGAGGAGGCGAGGAAGAAGTTTCAGAGAATAGAAGAGAAGTAAGATAGGAAGGAAGGAATCAAAGGAATGATATGAGCGGAGAGGAAATAAATTAGGGAATAGAAAGGGTGAAGAGAAATGAAGTAAAAGGAAGTAATGATATGTGCCATATCTCTCCAGCATATTCGGATAATGTTGTATTATTGGCAGAAGAAAATGAAGGTCTAATTTGTTGTTGAGAGTTTCTAGAGATAACGTGAGAGAGAAAGATATCGCCGTCAATCTGAGTAAGACCAAGATAATGTGGAGGGCTTTTCCTTCGAAAATGTCCCATTCCAAACGGAGAAAGAAGAAGGAGAAGGGACGTCGAGAGTCTGTAACAAAGTAGGGAGAGGAAATGGTAAGCCCAAAGAAGAAAGGACCAAATGAGTGATTCCGCAATTGAAGAGAAGAAGGTAAAAAGTTTAGGAATGAGAGAGATATTAACCTCAAGTTCATAGGCATAGGCTGGGAAATCACGTAGAAGAGGAAGGTACAACAACCAATAACATCTATGTTCAAAAGCATCTAGTTAATAGGGATTCGGGGCGAGAGAGAGAGGAGATCTGGTGGCGATGGTTATGGATTTCAAAGCAGCATTCAACTTAGTCAATGGGAAGGTGTTGTGATATACTATTGAAGTAAGGGGGTCAAAAAGAGGAAGGAGATACGATCATAGAAAACAATAAGCTTTACTCTTTGGTATGTGTGGAGGATGTTTACTATTGGCAGATGACAAAAAAAAGTAGAACTTGTTATTGAGAGTTTCTAGAGATTACGTGAGAGAGAAAGATATAACTGTCAATGTGAGTAGGACCGAGATAATGTGAAGGGCTTTTCCTTCGAAAATGTCCCATTCCAAACGGGGGGAGAAGTAGGAGAAGAGACGTCGAGAGTCTGTAACAAAGTTGGTAGAGTAAATATCAAGCCCGAAGAATGGAGGACAGGATAAGTGATTCCGCAATTGAAGAAAGAAGTTAAAAAATTGAGGAATGAGAGAGCTATCAACCTTAAGCTCATAGGGACAGGCTGGAAAGTCAGATAGAAGAGGAAAGTACAAGAACCAAAAACATCTATGTTAAAAACTATCTAATAAATAGGAATTTGGGGCGGGAGAGAGAGTGGAGAACTAGTGGCTTCCTCTATGGATTTCATAGCAGCATTCGACTCAGATGATGGAAAGGTGCTGTGACATACTATTAGAGTAAGGGGGGCAAAAAGAGGAAGGAGATACGATTTTAGGAAACAATAAGCTTTACTCTTCAGTATGTATGGAGATTGCTGTACTATTGGCAGAGGACAAAAAAAAGATTGAATTTGTTGTTGAGAGTTTTATAAAGATTGCGCGGGAGAGGAAGATACAATGGCAATGTGAGTAAGACCAAGGTAATGTGGGAGGCTTTCCCTTCGAAAATCTTTTCCAAACGGAAGGAAGGGGTGAGGGAGGAGGCTTGGAGAGTCTGTAACAAAGTAGGGAGAGGAGATGGAAAGCCCGAAAAATGGAGGACCAAATGGATGATTCCGCAATTGGAGAGAGGAGTAGGTAAAAAGTTGAGGAATAAGAAAAATATCAACCTTACGTCCATGGGGGCAGGCTAGAAAGTCAGGTTGGAAAGAAAGGTACAAACACCAATAACATCTACGTTCAAAACTATCTAATTAATAAGAATTGGGATTAAGAGAGGGAGGAGAGCTGGTGCTCTCGTTTATGGATTTCAAAGCAGCCTTCGACTCAGTTAACAGAAAGGTACTGTGACAAACTAAAAAAGTAAGGGGAGCAAAAAGGGGAAAGAGATACGATCTAAGGAAATAGTAACTTTACTCTTTAGCATGTTCGGATGATGTTGTTCTATTGGCAGGAGACATAAAAAGGTTGAATTTGATGTTGAAAGTTTCTAGAGATTAGGTTAGAGAAAGGTGTAACTGTCAATGTGAGTTAGACCAAGATAATGTGGAGAGCTTTTCTCCCGAAAATGTTCCATTCCAAACGGGGGGAAGAAGTAAGAGATGAGACGTGAAGAGTCTGCAACGAAGGAGGGAGAGGAGATGGAAAGCCTAAAGAATGGGGGACCAAAGGAGTGATTCCGCAATGGAAGAGAGGAGGAGGTAAAAAGTTAAGGAATAAGAGAGATATTAACCTAAAGCCCATAGGATCAGGCTGTAAAGTCAGGTAGAAGAGGAAGCTACAACAACCAAAAAGATCTATGTTAAAAACTATCTATTAACTAGGGATTTCGGGCGGGATAGAGAGGAGAACTCACTGGTATCTCTGTTTATGGATTTCAAAGCAGCATTCGACTCAGTCGACGGAAGGGCTTAGTGTCATGATGCTAAATTAAGGGGGGCAAAAAGGGGAAGGAGATACGATCTCATTATACAGTAAGCTTCACTCTTCAGCATGTGTGGAGGATGTTGTACTATTGGCAGAGGACATAGAAAGGTTGAGTTTGTTGTTGAGAGTTTCTAGAGATTAGGTGGGAGAGAAAGATATAGCTGGCAATGTACGTAAGATAAAGATTATGTGGAGGCCTTTCCTCCAAAAATTTTCATTTCCAAACGGGGCCAAGGATTAAGAAAGGAGACGTGGAGAGTCTGTCACAAAGTAAGGAGAGGAAATGGTTATCCCAAAGAATGGATGACCAGATGAGTGATTCCGCAATTGAAGAGGGCAGGAGGTGAAAAGTTGAGGAATAATAGAGATATCCACCCTTAGTCTATGGGAGCAGGCTAGAAAGTCAGGTGAAAGAGGAATGTACAACAACCAATAACATCTACATTCAAAACTATCTGGTTAGGAGGAATTTGGGGTGACACAGAGGAGAACTGGTGGCTTCGGTAATGGATTCCAAAGCAGCGTTTGACTCAGTCAATGAAAAGGTGTCGTGACAAACTATAAAAGTAAGGGAAGTAGATGAAGAGTTGATTGAAATAATATAAGAAATATTTGTAGAGACAAGGTTCAGTGTTGGAGAAGGAAATGAGAAAAGAGGTTATGTTGGACAAACAGAGGACTTAGGCAAAGTTGCCCGTTGATTCCGCCAATGATTGGTTTAATGCTGGCAGACCGGGGGGAAATCCGTAGCAAAAAGGGGAAGGTGATACGATCTAAGGAAACAGTAAGCTTTGTATCTAGCAGGTGTGGAGGATGTTGTACTATTGGCAGGGGACAAAAAAAGGTTAGATTCGTTGTTGAGAGTTTTTGAAGATTCCGTGAGAGAAAAAGATCTATCTGTCTATGTGAGTAGGACTAAGATAGTGTGCTCGATGGTTAAAAACAGAAGGAAAGAATACGGGTAAAAGTTCAATGGAAAAATAAGGGAAATAGTAGGAGGAATTTTGCTACTTAGAGATCTGTTTTGAAGCTGAGGGTGGAAATGATCAGCAGGTGGAAAAAAAGAAAGAGTGTACAAGTAAAATAATGGGCCAAGTGGGGAGGGGTAAGGTAGTTGTTTGTCAGTTGAAGGGAGCATGAAAATTCGAAGAAAAGCTAAAGAGGGGAGACGGAACCAAATCGTACAATTATGCTCCAGCGAGATTCGGCTCATAGATAGGAGAGACAATACAGAAAGGTAGAATGGAAATGTAAGAGTCAGCGGATGAGAAAAGTTTGTGGTATTTGAGATAGGAGTGGAGAATATCAGAAGAGAGAATCGAAGATGATGGTAAGAAGCAAAGAGGCAAGATGGAGAGAAGTAATTGAATCACAGTACAACAAGTGGTATAAGATGGTCGAATAGGGCGGGGGGACTAGAATACCTGGAAAAGTTCAAAAAGGAGGATAAGTTTGATAGAGTAGCGCAGATCAAAATCTAAGGAGGAAAGGGAAGCCAGAAGTGTATCAAGAAGTTAAAATTACGTTTCCATCTTTTGTTCTTTGATGCAAGTAATAAGTTTCCCGTAGGAACCTCATTATTTTAAAAAAGAGAGCACCAATCCTTGAAGGACAAAAAGCTTTATATTTCAACAATGATGGATGGAACATTAACAAGATATAATGAGGGACCCCAGAGTTCTAATAGACTGCCATGTTATTCTGGGTTGACGTGGAATTCCGCGACTCTCAATGCTTTTGCTGAAAAGACTCCAGGTATCATGACTAACGACTAATAGGTTGGTTCTTTGCATAATTTCCTACATCGTGGTTCGTCATTATAAATCTTCCCTTAAATATCTCTAAGAATGCTTTTGTAGAAAATTTGCATCATTCAATCAAGAGTACAAAATCTGCATACTAAGAGTGCTTGGAACCCATTCCAATTATCTCTGTAATTGGATTCTTTACCATGTCTGGTATCCTTTTTTTTAATGATCAAATATAATCTGAAAAGCCAAGCATAATTCCTTATGTTTGGTTTCCTCTGATCCTTTATTGTTTTATCTTTACCTATTCATTCCTTTCCGATTTGATCATATTTGATCTTGTCCGATTCCATTCTTTCAGATCGTGCCTTTCTTTAAATTTTCGAAGTCATTACTCTAACACACCACCTCTACCCTCACTTTCCTCCTCATTCCTTTATCTTCTGTTACGTCATATTACTTTCTCTTTCATTATTTCCTCAAAATAATGAGAAAATAACCTTTTTTTCTCCTCACTTTTCGTCTCGACTTCCAACGTTTTCTCCTCTTCTATTTTTTCCCCCTTACTTCTACTCTCTATCTTCCTTTTTTTCACTTACTATGGCAAACTTTTTTCTCATCACAAACAGAAGAATATTCGACAAAACGGTTGGATTGGAAATCGAATTTAAAGATTTTTTGTAAAAAAATAGGTGTATTGCAGTCAAAAAGACTTGTTAGCAACACTAAGAAAGTAAATTGTTCCACTTTTTACGTGTTAAAAGAAACCGTTCTCCTAATTTTCGAGTCTTGGAAAAAACTGTCAAAAGGATGTTTCAAAGCGCTACCCCTCTTTGATTTTTCATCAAAAATAGATGCTTAACGAATTCGACTTGTCTATTCGGTCCCACAAAATAGGTACCAAAGCACGATCGAATATGATCATTCTTTCGGAAGCTATCGAATTAACAGATTATTCTCCATTATTCTTTGTGCGATCAAAATGGGAGTTTCTGGATTTTTTGAGAAAATTCAAAAAGTTGTATTTACGATTTTGTAGGGCTCCCAAGCTAAAAACTCTCATTTTCTTTTGAATTTTTAAATTATGGGAATACCATAACTCTGACAATTCTGTTTATATAAAAAAAACGATGAGGATATATTGTTTCACTTTTTACGTGCTATTAGAATCGACGATTCGTGAAACTTTTAGTTCGGCTATTGTCGGCGCTGGGTCGAAGCCGAAATGAGATTGTGTGCGTGAAGTGTACCCACTTAGATCCACGCGAAGCACACTTGTACACTCTTCAGAGTCCACATTTATTTACCGCCGTGGTTTTCGAAATTTAGTACCCTGCACCACCAAACGAGTCGTGGATACAAAAATCGATATCATGGATATATCAATAATGTGGACTGATTCTGAACAAGTGGCCGCTAGGGTCGCCATCTTATTACTATTAGGTTGGCATTTCTAGTGCATTGTTACTGTCTATTCCTCTCTGGTAGGAGTGTTAATAGGGGAAATAACTATTTCTGAGGGTTTCCTCTCAAAATAGGTCTTTTCCAATCATAATATTAGTCAAGAACCAAAGCTTGAGTATTCATATCTGTTCATCTTATATCCTTTTCAGAATGTTCTTTTTTTCTCTTGTTGTCAATAGGAAGCAATTCCTCCGTGTCTCTAATATAGTCCGACTACCTCATACAAACAATAATATTGCGCTTCTCAGTATTGATGAAAATTTACCCAGGTTGTGTGCTTCAGGAACCCTTTTATTATCATAAAATCTCATAAATGCTGGGATCCTGCCGAAATTCCGCAAATATGATAAAAATAGAACTACCAGAGGCATGAAACGAAGAAAATATTGACTTTGGTCAATGGAATTTTCTTAGCTTCGAGGGGCAAGAAAAAGTTTCTAACTTGAGTTGACAGTTCTCGGCTTATAGCCAATCGTCTCAGACAGAGAGAAAATCTTCTTTACTCTATACGACCTCCGTATTGAACGTACAAGGAATGCCTTATTTTATTTCTGTGGTTTGACTTCCGGTAAGCTCTGACGCAAGCTTTACAGCACGTTTCCAACACAAATAAGCCTTCTAAGCAAGAACTCTACACGGATATATGAAGCCCTATATAGTATGTATGTATGTGTGTTTGTGTGTGTGTGTGTGTGTGTGTGTGTGTGTGTGTGTGTGTATTAGGGTGGTCCAAAAATGCATTAGAAAATTTTTTTCCGAATTTTTATGAAAAACGCCCGGAAATTCGTTCGAATCCAAAAGAAAAATAAAGGCATGTTTTTTTTGGAAAAAAATGTTCAGAGGTAGCACAAGTTTTATAAACTTTAACACGTATTTCCCATAAGAAAAAAAGACGTTTTTGTAAACTTTATTTAGAATTCTCAATATTGTGTGAATCGAGTTTGGAATTTACGATTTCTCCTCACATATAACAACAGAATGCGAATAAAATATTACTTTCCAAATATCACGCCCATTAGTTTGTTTAATAGGGTCCCGAAAAACCCCCATAAGTGAAAAAATGGGGTTTTCGAGCTTTTGGCGCTAATCATGACTTTTTCATAAATTTTTTAACGCAGAATTGTTTCGACTACATGAAATACTACTTCATACTGATAATTCGATGTTTATTTAAGTCGTCTAAACAAATTGTAAACGTTTATAGCTATATTCTTCTATGTAAATTAATACTGCATAGTTGCGGTTTTTTCCTGGAATTTTAAACTTTTTATCACTTTCCAATTAGACTAAAGTCATCATCAATTCATGTTCAAAAAATAATTGTTTAAACAGTTATTTATTATTGCTAACCATATTTTCTTTGCCTAATGTTAGAAACTTGCAGCTTTTCCTGAATTTCGTATTTTTGCCCACTTTTTACTTGGAGTGAGTCAAAATTTAATTTTATTGAACAAAAATAATAATTGTTCAAACAAATGATTATTGTTTATAACTATCTTATCTTAGTTAAGTGCTAAAATGTTGCGATTTATTCGGGAATGTTGAAAAAAATTAATTAAAACAAAAAAGCTGCATTTATTCAGTGAAATGTATTCAAATTTTCTACTAAAATTATGGATCTTCAACGATTAAATGGAATTTTTGAACAAGTAGTTCAACTTCCAAGCGAAAATTCAAATTTTCGACCTATGAATATAAATTTTCAATCAAAAACATAATGGTTTATATTTCAACAACAACAAAATTTTATTTCAAATTAAAAACAATCTAATATAACCAACAAGTAAATCAATTCAATTTAATTGAATTTCATTCAAATTCAATTCAGTGCAAAATTGAACATTCGAAGAAAATCACAAAATTTTAGCACTTATCAAGAGAAGATGAATATAAACAATAATAAATTGGTTAAATTTACATTTTGTTAACTCGCATTAAATATTTCCTCACTAAGTGAAAAGTGGAGGAAAAGCTTAAGAGTTTAGAAAAAAATGTAACTTTTTAGCACTTATCTAAGGAAAGGAAGCCATAAACAATCATAATTTGTTTGAACAACCTTTTTTTTCAATTAAATCAAATATTACCTCGCTCAAACTGAAACGTTGAGAATAAGTTGAAAATTTCAGAAAAAACATTGCCTTTTTAACCCTATTCTGGAAGAAAGTTGCGGAAAACAAAGATAAATTGTTTAAACAATCCAAAAAAACATCTAATTATCAGCATAAAATAGTATTCCAGGTATTTGAAACAATCTGCGTTGAAAAAACCACGAAAAAATCATAATTAGCGAAAAAAACTCTAGAAACCCATTTTTCACTTATGGGGGTTTTTCCGGACGCTATAGAACAGACTTATGGAGTGATATTTAAAAAGTAATATTTTATTCGCATTCTGTTACTAATTGTGAAGAGAAATGGTGAATTTCGAACCCGATTCACCTAACGTTGAGAATTATGAATAAAATTTCCAAAAACGTCTTTTTTTCTTATGGGAAACACGTGTTAAAATTCATGGGTCTTGCGCTACCTCTAAATATTATTTTTTTTCAAATGCGTTTATTTTTCCAGACTCGAACAAATTCCGGGGTGGTTGGCATGAAAATTTAAAAAAAAATTTTCTACTTACCTAATATATGGGGCATTATTCCTCAAGCGTACCCACCTTTAAAAATGACTTTCTTTGATCGAACTCAAACTTGGGCAAAGTGTAGTCCTACTTGGTAGTACTTTATGGGAAAAAATTTTTTCGATTGGATAAAAATTGGCAGGGTTGGGAGAGGGTGAATTTCCGTATTTTGTGCTGGTAGTCCTTATTTCGAATGTGTGTCAATTATGGATGAAATGGATGAAAATATTCAAAAATATTTTTGATGTAGAAAAAAAGAGGTTAAATTTTCAATTTTCGAAAAGGGTCTTATAACAACTCGATAGATCAATGAAAAATCTATCAAAAATATGTAGGACAAAATTTTTGTTATTCCATACGAAAGCAGTTTAATACATTTGAAATAAGGACTACCAGCACAAACTCCGAAAATTCACCCTCCCCCGCCCTTGCCAATTTTTACCCAATCGAAAAAAAAGTTTTCCTATAAAGAACTACCTGGTAGGACTACACTTTGCCTAAGTTTGAGTTCGATCAGAGAAAGTCATTTTTCAAGGTGGGTACACTTGAGAAATAATGCCCCATATATACATTAGGGTGGTCCACAAAATTTTTTTTCGAACTTTTATGCAAAATGCCCGGAAATTTGTTCGAATCCACAAAAAAATAAACGCATTTTTTTTTGTTTTGGAAAAAAAATATATAGAGGTGCCGCAAGCCTCGTGAAGTTTAACACGTATTTCCCATGAGTCTGTTTCATAGGGTCCCAAAAAATCCCCACCAGTGAAAAAATGTGTTTTTCGACTTTTTGGCGCTAATTATGATTTTTTTGCGGTTTTTTTAACGCAAATTGTTTCAAATACATAAAATACTACTTTTTACTAATAATTAGAGGTTTATTCAAATTATTTAAACAATTTATTTTTGTTTTTAGCAGCTTCCTCTGAAAAGGGTTAGAAAGTCAAGGTTTTTTCTGAATTTTTGAACTTATTTTTAATTTTTCAGTTGGAGCGAGGTAATAATCAATTAAAGTTAGCAAAAATAATTGTTTGAACACTTTGTTATTATTCATAACAAAATTCTCTCAGAATATTACTACAAAGTTGCGGTTTATTCTGAAATTTACAACTTTGTATTACTTTTCAATTAGACTGAAGTAATTATTAATTCATGTAAGAAAAAAAAATTATTTAAACAATTTATTATCATTGTTAATAATATTCTCTGCCTAATGATAGAAACTTGCGGTTTTTCTGAAATTTTAAATTTTTTGCCCACTTCTAACTTGAATTGAATTATTACTAATTTCAATTCACCAAAAATCATTTTCAAAACAAATTATTAATGTTAATACCTATCTTCTCTTAGACGAGTGCTAAAAAGTTGCGGTTTTTCTATAAACAATTAAGCTTTTATCAACATCTTACTTAGTGTGAACAAATAATAAATAAATATACGAGAGAATCATATTTTGAATATTATTGTATTGTTTCAAGTAATCTATTTTTGTTCTTTTTCCAATGTTAAAAAAAATTGATGAACTAAAAAAGCTGAATTCATTCAGTGAAATTTTAATCACGAATTTTCTACTAAAATTATCGATCTCCAACGCAAAAATTGAAATGAGTTGATATTCTATTTAGTTTAACAAAAATTATTGTTTAAACAAATAATTATTGTTTGTAACCATTTTCTCTCAGATAAGTGCTAGAAAGTTGTGGTTTTTTCTGAAATGATTAACTTTGCACTGAATGGCATTCGAATGAAATTCACTTAGATTGAATTAGATTGAATTGTTTTGATTGTTAGTTTAATTAGATTGTTTTTTATTTGAAATAAAAAAAAAATTATGTATCAACCATTACATTTTTTATTAAAAATTTATATTTTTAGGTCGACAATTCAACCTTTCGGTTGAAAGTTGAACTACTTTCCAAAAAATTCAATTTTTGCGTTGGAGATCGATAATATAAGTGGAAAATTCGTAATTAGAATTTCACTGAATGAATCTAGCTTTTTTGTTTAATTAATTCTTTTTTTAACATTGGGAAAAGAACAAAAATAGATTACTTGAAACAATACAATAATATTCAAAATATGATTCTCTCGAATATTTATTTATTATTCGTTCACACTAAGTAAGATGTTGATGAAAAGCTTAATTGTTTATAGGAAATCCGCAACTTTTTAGCACTCGTCTAAGAGAAGATAGGTATTAACATTAATTATTTGTTTAAAAAATGATTTTTGTTAAATTGAAATAAATATTGACTCAATTCAAGTTGAAAGTGGGCAAAAAGTTTAAAATTTCAGAAAAAACCGCAAGTTTCTATCATTAGGCAAAGAGAATATTATTAATAATGATAATAAATTGAATAATTTTTTTTCTAACATGAATGAATATTTACTTTACTCTAATTAAAAAGTAATAAAAAGTTTAAAATTTCAGGAAAAGCCGCAACTATGTAGTATTAATCTAGAAGAAGATAGCTATAAACATTCACGATTTGTTTAAACAATTATTTTTGCTAAATTAAATAAAATAATGACCCACTTCAAGTGAAAAGTGGACAAAAAGTTGTAAATTCCAGAAAAAACTGCAACTTTAAAGCATAATTCTGAGATAATATTGTTATAATTATTAACACATTGGTTAAACAATTATTTTCTTCAACTCTACTGAATTATTACCTCGTTCAGTATAAAGTAGTATTTCATGTATTTGAAACAACCTGCGCTTAAAAAACCGCAAAAAAATCATATTTTGCTCCAAAAACTCGAAAAACCCATTTTTTTACTTATGGGGGTTTTTCGGGATCCTATAAAACAGAGTTATGGGGATGATATTTGGAAAGTAATATTGTATTTGCATTCTATGACAAATTGTGGAAAGAAATGGTGAATTTCGAACTCGATTAATCTCATATTGAGATTTCTGAATAAAATTTACAAAAACGTCTCTTTTTCTTATGAGAAATACGTGTTAAACTTCACGGGGCTTGCGGCACCTCTAAATATTTCTTTTTTCAAAACAAAAAAAGTGCATTCATTTTTTTGTGGATTCGATAATATATCCGAGCGTTTTGCATAAAAATTCGAAAAAAATTTTTTGCAATCCATTTTTGAACCACCCTAATATTCCAAATATCTATCCTCTGCTCATTCAAGAGCTTCCGGTAAACCAAGAGACTACGCTATTCACAAATTTTCCAGAAGGGGCTGAAAGTTCAAGTCAGGAAATGAATTTTCAATTTAAAAATTGCTAAAAGTAGGTGAAAACCACCTAAAAAGAATGGTTTTGTAGCCTATCGATTTGTTAGCAGATTCGTTTGAATCTTCTCTTATCATATCTTCTCCTCTCCCCTCCTCTCATCTCACTTCCTCTTCTCTTACTTCCTCTCCTCTCACATGTTTTCTTCGCTGTTGTTTTTTATTCCCCCTGTCTAGTTTAACCCGACCTACTTATCACTTCCTTCCTCTTTTTTCCCTTGTTCTCCATCATCACCTCTCTTCCAACTTTCCCCTACTCCCCCATGCTTCCGGGCATTACCTAACGATCAAAAGCATTAACTTCCTGTTTTCAGCCTTTATTCTCTTCCTCACATCCTCTCAGTTACCCTTACTTTTCCTCAATACACCTTATGGTACTGTGGCCTCCAAACTTTAGAACTTGTCTCCTTGGTTCAAAAATTATTCTCTTTTAGTTCAATTTAATTTTTTTATTACCAATAGAATTGTTTGATTCAGAATTGAAATGTTTCACTAGAAATACAATTGTTTCATTCATTCATTCAGAAATTCATCTCCCATAGTTGAATTCGACTATTGTTTCGGAAATTTATGTATTTTGTAGAAAGTTCGCCTTTTTTAGTAGAAAATAATGCTGGTTGTTTTCTAGCCTTCAAAAATCTTCTGGATAGGGTTCACACACATTCTTTCCTTGCTCTCCTCCTCATAATCTCATATTTCTTTTCACTTCTCTTATTGTTTCCTTACCCTATATATTCTACCCGTCTTTCCTCGTCTTATGTCACATATCCTCATTTCCCCTCATTTTTCTTCCTCTAATTTCTCTTTATCACCACTCTCCTCATTTCTTTGAACTTTTCCGTACTCTTTTACATGTTCTTACCCTCACTGTCATTCATGTTTCCTTAACCCTCTCCTCTCACTGTCATTTATGTTTCCTTACCACCCTCCCCTCACTTCCTCACATCTCCTCATATCACACTAACTGCACCTTGACTCTTTAATTTTCCGACCATTTTCCACCAACTCCCCTCCCCTTCCCCCTTCCTTACTCCCTCATATACGTGCATGTATCAATGCGGAATTGAGGCCCCCAAAGTTCGGAAAAGATAATATATATTTTATGCGATTGTTTCCAAATATAAAAGTAAAACCATTAAAATATAAACATACCTATATGTATAACTTCCTTTCTCCTTATACATCTATTCTGGTTTCCTCCTTAAGGAGTCATATTACGGCTCAACTCACTGCGGTAAGCTTTCTACCCAAACACTTCCGGCTTTCACATACATTCCTTGTCCTGACCATTCCCTTTCAAAATCAACTTGATTCTCTCTCCCATACTCTCTTTTCCTCCTTTATCACCTGTATTTCTCTAAAACATGCAACCATGATTCTCACTGATACCTACAAACTCTACACAGATTCTCCCCTTCATCCATCCAATACCTAAATGCTCTCATTCCCTCTCCTATCCTAAATCTCATAACTCTATTCCACTTGTTCTCTTTCTTGAATATTTTCAGATATTTCGGTTACCCCTCGTTCTTCAACATGTCCCAGCTATTGTATCGTGACTATGAGTTCTTTCCCATCTATACTCTCTCTGCCTTGCCGTTATCTCCTCATCTTTTTTCTGGCATTCCCCATTTCACCATTGCTCCCCTTACTCTAACCTTTTTCTGCATCTCTCTTCCTTCAACTTCGAAGATCCCACGTTTCCCCTCCCCTGATTGTTCGAAACCGCCCGCACACACACTTGGGTAAACTTGCTTCCTCTCCCCTCTTTTAGTTTCTATTCAAAATCTTGAGATCTCCTCAGTTGCTCAGCATATAACCTGGACAACTCTACCTCAACCTCCTGATCCATCTCAGAAAACTCTCATACAGACCTTTTACACTCGTATATTTCTTTAATTCTTCAATCTCCACTCCATAACTTAACACTGGCCATACAAGCACGTCGAAAATCCACATCATTATCTTCCAGTCGTCTGTGAACCTTCTCTGCCATATTCTCAACACTTGTCCCATTACTTTCCTCGCACATTCCATTCTCTTTTTCACCTGCAGCTCATTCCCTCTACTGCTTCGAACATAAAACCTAGGTAGCAGAACGATTCCACTAACTCTACCACATCGTTTTATATTTTCCATTCATACTCTACCCTGCGTCTTCTATTCTTGAACACCTCGTCTTAATCTTACTCACGTTTATCCTCAAGTCTTTTTCTCTCAAATTATTTTCGCACGCTCACCATCAGATTCATCCCTCTTTTGTCATCCGCTTCAACTAGTACTTTGTTCGCGTAAGCTGACGAGAATATTTTGCAATTTCCCTATCGTGCCTCCTTTTTCTTCCCTTTTTATCTTCTCCTCCAAGTCCGCATTAGGATACCAAACATTTCTTCTTTCCTGTCCCCATACTCATGTTGGCTGTACAAATGTCGCTTTTATCCTTTCTGTCAAACCGTCATCTATTCTTCTTTCTTTTATGGCCTCCAAAAGAACCCTTCTATTCACGGAATCGGAAGCTGCTCTGAAATCCACGAACAGTGGAACGAACTTTCATTCCTTCTGCCTTAAGTTCCTATGTACTAAATGATTGAGCACATAAATATCATGTATCACTTCCATACGTTTTGGAAGCTATTGTGGTTATGTTTTACACTTCCCTTTCATTCTACTTGTCTTTCTAGTCTCTTTCTAAGATCTTCTGTGTAAGTTTTATAGCCTACCAACATGAGCGTAATACCCCTATAATTTTAATCTCATTCCTTTATCCTTTCTTAATCAACGTTACTACAAGCCCTGTCTTCCATTCTTTCGAAATTCTTTCTTTACCTCTTCAGACCTTTTTCAAATCTTCCAAATCTCTTCTTTTGACCCTTCCCTGACAAATAGCAGAGCTCCGTTTTCCAAGCCATCTTCACTTTCCGCTGTTCTCATCTCCTACAACTGGCGTACTGCCTTCGCCCTTTCCCTTATTTTCTACTTCCTCTTGCAGAGGCTCGGAATGTTCCGTCCATTAGTTCATTCCGATTCTCTTATTTATACCCTTCTTTTCTACTCTTTCCTTATGAGTAATCTTTACTCCCTTTCTTCCCTTACCGCTCTCCCGACTTCTTCCATGTATCTTCTGATCTCCTCATGTCTGTTCTTGCTTAATATCCTTTCATGAGCTCGTTTCCACTCTCCTCCAGCCTGTACGTACTTTCCCTACATTCGTCATTCCACAATTCTCTCCTTCTCTTTCCTCCACCCCCTTTCGATCTCTCCTCTACCCAAACCTTAACAATCACTCCCCAACTGCTTTCGTTAATTCTTCTTTCCTTTTCTCCCTTTTCCTCTCCTCTGCCACGCTTACGTCCTCTATTCTTCGAAGTCGCTATCACAGGAAAGTTCTAGGAACATATCTCGTTTCTTACATCCATTCTAACCTTCATAATCCTTATTCTTCCTTCTGATAGTTCATCATATTTAGGGTGGTGTGTAGGTATAAAATTTTTGATACAAAGAATCAAACCAACATTTTGGTCCTAAACATTTAGTTGCTGAATCAACGCAAGCTACTGACTTAGAGCTAAATTCCGAAAGAATTAGAGAAACATCCTCTAGAATAGCTTTGTATTCGATAGAGAAACGTTTATTAGTCAGCCCGTTGGCCTTGAAAAATTGACTTGCTTACAGCACCATGTTTTACAAAATTTTTTTTTTTTTTTACATAAAACTCTAAACTCTACCATCCCTCCATCCTTTATACATTATCATCCATCCATACCTTATTACTATGACCGCTCGCTCGCTGGCTATGCCTTCCTTGCTTCGCCTCGCACGCATTTCCTTACCTACTATTTACATTATTCACATCTTCCTAACACATAGTTCTTCTTCTTTTTACACAACTATCTCCATTCCTTCTCCTCCTTCCTTCTCTTCTCCTCCATCTTGCCCAACACCCCCTTCGCCC